>CM069905.1:31956456-32086403 GCA_036172215.1 Camellia granthamiana | reverse complement strand
TGTCTTTGATGAAACTAGAGTTTCCACCTCTCCATATGTTATATCCTTCATGGCAGCCCAACGACTTCTAAGAAAGGGTTGTTGTAGTTATATTTGTTATGTGATCGATACTCAATAAGAGACCTCTACACTTGATGCAATCCCTGGGGTTACAGAATTTCCAAATGTTTTTCCTGAAGACCTACCTGGTACCCCAGTTGACCGGGAAATCGAATTCATCATTGAAACCTAACCTGGTATACAACCAATATCAAAAGTTCCTTATCACACGTCAGTGACAGAATTGAAAGAACTAAAAACCCAACTTCAAGAACTCTTGGACAAAGGCTTCATCCGACCAAGTACCTCACCATGGGGAGCTCCAGTACTGTTTGTAAAGAAAAAAGATGGCACGATGAGGCTATGCATCAATTATAGGGAGCTGAACAAAGTCACCATAAAAAATCGATATCCCCTGCCTCAAATCGATGACTTGTTTGATCAATTCCAAGGTGCCCAAGTATTTTCAAAAATCGATTTGCATTCTGGCTACCATCAACTAAAATTCAAAATGGAAAGGATCGAAAAGACTGCCTTCAGAACACGTTACGACACTATGAGTTCCTCGTCATGCTATTTGGCATCACAAATGCTCCAGCGGCCTTCATAGACCTCATGAACCGAGTGTTCAAACCCTATCTTAATGAGTTTGTCATTGCCTTCATTGACGACATTCTCATATACTCCAAGTCACTGGTGGACCATGAGCAACATTTAAGAATGATTCTACAAACACTACGTGATCACAAACTTTATGCCAAATTGAAGAAATACGAATTTTGGATCACTAGTGCATACTTCCTCGGTCACGTCATTAACGATGGCATCTCGGTTAACTCCCAAAAAGTTGCAACAGTCATGGATTGGCCAAGATTTACTAATGTGTCCGAGATTCAAAGCTTTTTGGGTCTAACCAGCTATTACCGGTGCTTCGTTCAAGATTTTTCAAAAATAACATCACCTTTGACTTAACTAACTCAGAAAAACACACCTTTGAGTAGACTGACAAGCAGGAACGTTGCTTCCAAGAGTTGAAAAACAAACTTGTGATAGCTTCTATACTCGCACTCCCTACAGGAACAGATGGATTTGTAATGTATAGTGATGTCTCATACAATGGTTTAGGTTGTGTCCTTATGCAAAATAAAAAGTCATTGCATATGCCTCGCGTCAACTAAGGACTCACGAGAAGAACTACCCGACCCACGATCTGGAATTGGCCGCCGTAATCTTCGTCCTCAAAATCTGGCATCATTATCTCTACGGGGTAACCTGCGAAATTTACAAAGTTCATAAGAGTCTTAAATATTTGTTTACACAGAAAGAATTGAAAATGAGGCAATGACAATGGCTAGAATTTATGAAAGACTACGATATAGAGATCCATCACCATCTAGGCAAAGCCAACGTGGTAGCAGACACGTTGCGTCGAAAGACTACCAGAAGTTTGGCATGTATCCTCGTTCTCTGGAAGATCAATGGACTGCTCGTCAACATGATCGTGGAACCCACGTTGGTTGAAGAAATTAGAGCATGCCAATGTGAAGATAAACTTTTAAAGAAAAAATATGAGGAGCAAAGAAGTACGCCCGATCTTGACTTCACTATAAGCAATGGGATGCTAAAATTTCAAAATCGAATTTGCGTACCCAACATTCCAAAACTCAAGAAGACTATATTGGTAGAAGCCCATTGTAGACACCCCATTTTTGACCGACCTTAAGACTCAGACGTCACCGATTGAGCACTCGGTGATGTTGCATGCTGTGCTCGTTCAGAAGTCTCAGAGTTGCGGCCGTGCGCCCTGCCTCCGGACTTCCGAACTTTCTTCTCTACCTTGTCTCGGTTTGCGAACCAGGCTCGGTTTTCTCTGTTTTCTTTCCTAAGGGAAGGGAGTGGTCCCGTAGACTATCTCCCGGTGGCCGTGAGCTACTTTTCGTGGCCGTAGGCCATTTTTCCCATTTCGGAGCCTGGTTCCCGGTTTTCGGAGCCGTTAGGCCGTGTGCCTCGGTTCGGGACCGCCCAACCATCTCCGATTTCTCCGGTTTTTGGCATGCATCTCATTTACTCCCATTTAAGGGACACTGGGGGCTCAGAAACCCACTTCGCAGCCGAACACCACTTCCGGTGCCCGGCAGCCTGTTTTCGGGACCCCGAACTTCGCGGTTTTGGCCCCGAGCATTCATTTTGCATCGATGTCTGTTCATTTTTGGCAGACACCTCTGTTTGGTCCTTCCGAGGGACACTGGGGTCTCTGAAACCCACTTCGCAGCCGAACACCACTTCCGGTGCCCGGCAGCCCATTTTCGGGACCCCAAACTGCGCGGTTTTGGTCCCGAGCATTCATTTCGCATCCGTTTTCTCCGGTTTTTGGCAGAGACCTCTATTTGGTCCTTCCGAGGGACACTGGGGTCTCTGAGACCCACTTCGTGGCCTAAATACCACTTTCGGTGCCTACAGCCCATTTTCGGGACCCCGCGCGGTTTTGGTCCCTGAGCTCTCGTTTTGCATTAGTTTTTGTTCAATTTTGGCAGGCATCTCTGTTTCATCATTCTGAAGAACACTGCGGTCTCAGATGCCCACTTCGTGGCCGAACAAAATCTTTTCTTTTTGCCCTCAAAATATCTAGATATTTTGCCCTCAAAATATCTAGATATTTGAGGCAAGATATTTCAACCCTTTTGGCCCTCCTTTTAAGCCCTCTCTCTTGTCCATTCCAGCAGCTGCCGAACCTCATTTGGGGAGGAGAAGAAAATCCTTCAAGAACACTAAAGCTTAAACCTCCATTTTCATAGCAAAAAAGCTTCAAACTTCTTCAAGTCTTGCATTATTTCTTCACCAACACCAAGCCTCACCATCTCCACTGCCATTCCAGCAGCAAGGAAGGTTTTTTCAAAGGTCAAGAAGCTACAAATTCAAGTCAAGAAGCAAAGAAAGAAAGGTCTTCAAGGGTAAGACTCCAAATCCATCTTTTTGAGCACTTTCTTGATTCATTTTTCTACTCTAATTTCTTGAGAATTTGGGCTCCGACCCCTACTGATTTTGTGCTCATTTTGAGCCCCTCTACAACATTGTAGAAGGGCTCAACCATGTTTGGTGTTTGTATATACTAGTTGCTTCAATATTCATCAAGTATGTCCCATTTTTGCATGTTATTTTTGACCTATTTGCCTTTGTTTTTGGGGCTCCGACCCATACTGGTTTTGTGCTTATATTGAGCCCCTCTACAACATTGTAGAAGGGCTCAACCTCATTTGGCCATTCTATATACCACCTCTCTTGGAAATTCACTTTAGGCCCTAAATCTTGCTCATTTTGTAGCCTTTTGTGCTTATGGTTTTGGCTCTTGGTCAGAGCTAAGAGGGGTCTTATTTTGACCCCCTTTACATGTTTCATGAAGAAGGTTTGGTCATTTGGTGTATAGATTGCATGTCTCATGTTATAGCCTATTTGGAGCTTATTTTGCATAGAATTTCTAGCATGTTTGTATTATGATTTCGAGGCTGCCATCTTCTGCAAAAGTGCTTATTTTTAGGCCCTCTTCAATGTTGTAGAAGGAAATTTTGCTGTTTGAATTTTCTATACACCACTTGTCTCAATACCTCTCTTTGGCTCATTATTTTGCATGCTTTGTTAGGCTTATTTGGCTCCTGTTTTCAGCCTTCATCAGGCTTAGAAAGAGCCTTATTTTGGTCCATTCTTTGTGTTTTGTTAAGGGCCTTAAGCCATTTGGTGATTTATTTTGGTACTTGTTTTGCAATTCTCCAAATTTACCGTAATATTGCATGCTATGTTTAGCATATATACATACTGATTTAGAGGTTGTCATCTCTTGAATTTGTGCATATTTTTGTTCCATCTTCAATGTTGTAGAACTGATTTTTTGGGTTTGAGCATTGTAGATATCACTTGCTTTGTAAATCCTCTCTTTTTCCGTATTTTTGCAAGCTATTGTTGTCATATCTAGGCTTACAATTTGGCCATGCTTTGTGCTGAAAAATGCCATATTTGGGACTGCCTTGCTACTGCTTTTTCTGTCATGAGTCGATTTTGCATGCATAGCATAGCTGTAGGCCATTTCGGGGGGTTATTATCGCATTTCGGGATGATTTCATGCATTGATTGTCATTTCGTATCATTTTGGGGCTGTTTTCCCCTTTATTTAGCCGCTGAAATTTGGTTTGCATGCTTGCATATCATTTTCCATGCCATTTCATGCCTTAGTGCATTGCCTCGGTTTGCGTGCCCGTGGGCACGCACTTCGAGGCACTCCGTTTTCATTCATTGGCCTCCTATTTGAGTGAGCTGAAGCTCTCCCATGTTGGTGTAAGCCCATCGTTGCATTCCGTATGCCATTTGCATTGTGTTTATCATCGCCTCGGTTTGCGTGCCCGTGTGCACGCATTTCGAGGCACTTTATTTTTATCCGACGGCAGCCTATGTGAGTGTGGTTGAGGCCCTCTCATGTTGGCGTAAGCCCAATTTGCATTTTCATGCTTGTATGCCATTGCCTCGGTTTGTGTGCCCGTGTGCACGCATTTCGAGACACTTTATTTTTATCCGACGGCAGCCTATGTGAGTGTGGTTGAGGCCCTCTCATGTTGGCGTAAGCCCAATTTGCATTTTCATGCTTGTATGCCATTGCCTCGGTTTGTGTGCCCGTGTGCACGCATTTCGAGGCACTTCATTTTTATCCGACGACAGCCTATGTGAGTGCGGCTGAGGCTCTCTCATATTGGCGTAAGCCCATCACTGCATTTCGTATGCCATTTTATGCATTCCTCGGTTTGCGTGTCCGCGGGCACGCATTTCGAGGCAACTTTGTTTTTACCCGACGGCAGCTTATGCGAGTGCAGCTGAGGTCCTCTCATGTTGGCGTAAGCCCAATTTGCATTCCGTATGCCATTTCATTTCATTTTAGCATCGCCTCGGTTTGCGTGCCCGTGTGCACGCACTTTGAGGCACTTCGGTTTTATCCGATTTGCATTTTAGCATCTTCGCCTCGGTATGCGTGCCCGTGTGCACGCATTTCGAGGCACTTCGGTTTTATCCGATTCGCAGTTCATTTTAGCATCGCCTCGGTTTGCGTGCCCGTGTGCACGCACTTCGAGGCACTTCGGTTTTATCCGATTCGCATTTCGAGGCACTTCGGTTTTATCCGATTTGCACTTCATATCATCGCCTCGGTTTGCGTGCCCGTGTGCACGCATTTCGAGACATTCTGTTTTATCCGATTGGCATTGCGTATGCCTCCGCCTCGGTTTGCGTGCCCGTGTGCACGCATTTCGAGACATCCTGTTTTATCCGGTTTGCATTGCGTATGCCTCTACCTAGGTTTGCGTGCCCGCGTGCACGCATTTCGAGGCACTCTGTTTTATCCGATTTGCATTTCATCATTGCCTCGGTTTGCGTGCCAGTGGGCACGCATTTCGAGGCACTTCATTCTTATCATTCCGGCATCCTATGTGAGTGTGGCTGAGGCCCCTTTCATGTTGGTATAAGCCCATCATTACATTTCGCATGTCATTCCGGCATCCCGTGTGAGTGTGGCTGAGGCCCTCTCATATTGGTGTAAGCCCATCACTGCATTTCGTGCCTTTATGTCATCGCCTCGGTTTGCGTGCCAGTGGGTACGCATTTTGAGGCATCTCATTTTCATAGCATTGCGCATGCTAGGATTGTATGTTAGTTGCATTTCATGCATATCATGCATATTGCATCGTGTCCGGGATAGGTGTTAGCCCGGGCACGGGAAACGAGGCGCGTTTCGCACTCCGAGTGGCGGAGCATGTCTCAATTCCCAAGTCACCGACACTCCGGATTACCCATGATGGAGTTAGGTTTTTGCTGTAGCATCCATCTGCGTTCATCCGATATTGAGTTGTGCAATTCGGTTCCTCGGCCATCATGCATCGATGTGCGTGATTGGTGGCACGAGGATCGAGGCATGCATATATTTGTGAAATACATTGCTATGCCCTTTTCCTGCTCTCTGTTACAGCAAAATCAAGGATCAGCAACTTTTCGGAGTCCGTCGAGCATTTCGAGAAATACTGCAAACAGAGGCTAATTGGGGCATCCCAGTGGATTTCAGCCCGAGGCAGCCCGGCATACATCATCCATCAGAAGCAAGGCAGTCCCTGGCTTGCATGCCAGTTTACTTCTTTTGCAATTAATTAGAATCTGTATTATTCTTTTATTTCGGTCTGTATTATTTATTTGGACCCTCTGCGCGAGGGCATAATTGTAATAAGTGTGGGTGAGTGTGATGTATGTCTTCCAACCCCCATTTCTTTCTTCCCTTTTATTTACCCGCTTACGATGGTTAGATATAGGGCATATTTCAATTAGCATACAGTATGACAGCATGTTTGCATCATTCATCTGTTTTGCACGCACCGGGCTCGGCGCATCATACAAACTGCATTTGTATTTCAATTCCAAAATTGAATACGTGTTAGTTGTAGCATTTCATATGCCATGTTTAGAATAGCCGAGCCTGCTATAGTTTGCATTTTTGCATGTGTTGCATTAGGCATTTCAGTATACTTAGGAACCATGCATGGATTTCTAATGAGCTTTTGTTTTGGCTTGGAGTACTCGGTGAGTTTTATGCTTTAGCATCCTTGCATGCGTGTGAGTGTTGCCATGAATAGCATGCTTACCATGAGGCTATGTGCTTATGTGATATAACTGCCTTGAATGCCTGTGGGTGGAGGTTGAGTTATCTGAATTGGGACAATTCATCAAATGCTTGTTTTAAGCCCACTAGACAGTGGCAAAATCATGTTTTTACTAAGCCCACCTGAGGGTGGCAAATCCGCGTCTTAGCCTACTTGCGGGGTAGCACCATCAAACCATTTTCAAACAAACAAACATGAGATGTTTAGTTCCAATTCAGGCGATTCAGTCTATACTTGTATGCTGTGCGCATCACATAGTAACCTAGGCTAATAACCGGAATAAGAACTCACAATGTTTTCAAAAACAGATATCATGGTTAGTAGAGGCCGGTCTTTGACCGGGCGAGCGGGGGTGCTCACGATGTGACCTTCCCCAATCGTACCCAAGTTCCCGAGCCAACTTTGGTGATGACGGACACGTGGCCTTTTGGCACCGAGTCAGGGTTTCCTAAATTTCCCATTTTAAAATATTTAGGTGGCGACTCTGTTATCTGGCAAAGCAGTCCATGTTTGGCACTTCTTTCAAAAAATCTGTTTTTCTCAAAACGATTTGCCGGATTTGGACTCTTTGGTTCAAGATTGAGAACCGCAACAAAAATCGAGTCCGAACTGTAGCGAGGTCCCTCGCGGGCGTTGTTACACCCATAACTCGAGGTTTGCGGCTCACCCTGGCACTACAAAGATGTATCACAATCTAAGGGAACACTACTAGTAGATAGGAATGAAAAGAGACATCTCCAGCCACATCTCCAAATGCCTACATTGTCAACGTGTTAAAGCAGAACAACGGAGACTTGCAAGAGGGTTGCAACCACTCCCTATTCCTGAATGAAAATGGGAGCACATTACTATGAACTTTGTGGTCGGGCTACCACAATCAGTCTCGAAGAATGATGCAATATGGGTTATAATAGGCTGATTAACGAAGTTGGCGCATTTTCTGCCAATCAAAATCACATACTCCCTTAATAAGTTTGTCACTTTATACATCAAGGAAATCATTCAATTGTATGGTACCCCAGTTTCAATTAGGAATGGCAACGGGGCGGGGGTGGGGGCAGGGATCACACTCCCCATCCCCGATCCTCGATGGTCAAATTTCTCCCGTCCTTGGCCCTGATCCCCGACAAGGAACCTATCACTGCCCTCACCCCCGTCCCCTAATGAGGATCGGGTTTCCCTGACGCTAAACATTCCCCGGCTATAAAAAAAAAATTATCTGCAGAAAATACAACCATTCATCAATAACAATATCAACGTCATCATCAACAACAACAACATCAACATCATCAAGCACAAAAGCAAAAAACCTTCATCAACAACAACATCAATATCATCATCTTCATCAACAACATCTTCATCTTCAGCATTTTCAGATCTGAAGAACAAACCCCAAACACATGGAGGAGCCGACGTCGACGCCGATGAGAGAGAGGAGCGACAGTGAGGGAGCAAAGAGATGAACGGTGGTCGTGTGTGAGAGACTCCACCGATGCCGAGAGAGAGGAGCAACGATCGTGTGTGAGAGAGAGAAAGAGAGAGAGAGAGAGAGAGAGGGAGGTGATAGAGAGGAAATAGAGGGAGAGAGGCGATAGAGAGAGAGAGGAAAGGCTGTTTGTGTTTGATAGAATGGTCACCAAACCTAAACACACACATATATAAATCGGGGGCTAAACAGGGCGGTAGCGGGGCTAAAAAATGTATCACCGTCCTCGGCCTGAATAGCATCGGGGATTTATTTTTGATCACCATCCCCGGCTCGTCGGGAGTATTTTTCAGGAAAAAATTGCTCCATTCGGGGTCGGGAGATTGAGTCCCCGTCGGGTCGGGTTCAAATTGTCATCCCTAGTTTCGATCATGTCTAATCAAGATCCCCGCTTCGTATCTCATTTTTGGAACAAATTGTAAGAAGTTTTGGGAACAACACTGAAGTTTAGCATTGCTTATCACTCACAAACTGATAGACAATCCAAAAGAACAATCTAGACTTTGGAAGATATGTTACGTGTACTTGCTAGACCTTAAAGGTAACTGTGATGAATACCTACCTTTAGTGGAATTCGCCTATAACAACAGTTACCAAGCAAGTATTGGAATGGTACCGTACGAAGCACTGTATGGAAGGAGGTGTCGATCACCTCTGTGTTGGGCAGAAGTCAGAGACAGGAGGTTGATGGGCCTTGAAATCGTGCAAATAACGAGTAATAAAATTCAACTCATCCAACAACGAATTCACACTGTCCAGAGTTGCCAGAAAAGCTATGCAGATACATGGAGACGGGATTTGGAATTTCAAATAGGGGATCATGTGTTTCTAAAGATCTCACCAACAAGAGGGGTTATCCGATTTGGGAAGCGAGGAAAGTTAAACCCATGTTATATTAGGCCATTCGAGATACTAGAAATAATTGGTTCTGTGGCATATCGTCTTGCACTACCACCTGGACTGTCCAATGTCTACAATGTGTTTTACGTTTCGATGCTTCGGCGGTATCTTCGAGATTCAGAGCGTATTGTTAATTAGGAGGACCTGGAAGTTCAAGAAGATCTCTCTTATGAAGAACAACCAGTGCAGATTCTTGATCGTCGTGATCAAGTTCTTTGAAACAAGACTATACCTCTTGTAAAAGTTTTATGGCGAAATCACTGTGTTGAAGAAGCTACGTGGAAAACAAAAAATCAAATACGAGCCAAATACCCACACCTCTTCGAAAACCAAGGTACGACAAGTTTGAGGGAGCCTCTATTTGCACACACCATTTACCCTCTTTACACACACTTAATGAATTTTTTTTTATTACATTTCAGTCCTAAAATGAAACTACCAAAATAACCTTCCTCTTCTCCCCCAACCCCTGTCTCTTTCAGTCCAAAAACCTAACCCTAACCCCAACCCTAACCCTAACCATCAGTCACCACCATCCTCCATGGCCGCCGCCTCTCTTTTCCTCCATCACCGCCGTTACCTCTTCCTTCACCATTGCAACTCCCTTTCATCTGCGAACCCATTGCCTTCCCGCTTCTCTTCCCCACCACGTCGGGCATTATGGAATCGCCTCCGTTCGGACTACCAGTGTCGAACGAATTGCCTCCATTCGGAAATCAACCATCGAACCAATGAATTTGGTTCAACTATCACCATCCGAACAAAGCACATTGATTCGACCATCAACATCCGAACCCCCTTTCGTCTGCGAGCCGCCGTCGCCGTTCGTCTGCGAGTCGTCGTCGCCTTCCTTTTCGCGACTGAGAGGAGAGAGAGAGAGGGGGGGTCGCCGGTGCTGCGTCGCCGCTGGCAAGGTGGTTGCTGCCTAGGGTTAGGGTTAGGGTTTGATCATTGTTGGCTGGTGTGGAAAAAGGTGTGTGAATTGGGAGTGTGTGTATGGGGATATACCTAGAATAAAATTGTGTGTGTTGAGTAAATTGTTTTTTTTTTTTTTTTGTGTGTGAATTAAGAAAGATGTGTAAAAAGAGGAATGTGTGTGTGTAAATAGAACCTCCCCAAGTTTGGGGATAAACTTTTATTTAGAAGGGGAGAAATATGACACCCCAAATGTTCAATTAATTTAACACCATATTAATATTAAATTTTGGAAGCATGTGATTTAAAGAATTAGATGTTATTAAATTTTAGAGTATTAAAAAAAACAAATTATAAATAAAAATAGTATATTTTTTCTGAATAATTATTCACATTATTTTAAATTCAATAGTTTGTACATTTTTATACTGAAAATTATTTCAAAAAAACAATTTTAACTTTATATTATTATTTGATATTATTTTTTGAGTAATATTGTATTTTTATTATATTTTTCCTAGATCAAAATACACTAGACTATAACATTTTCTATACGACGAAAATATGTGCACCCCAAGTTGTCTTGCTACCCACGTGTCTTGCTACCCACGCCTCTTCCCTATATATAGATGGCAATCATCTAATGCATCCTCACCATTTCCCCAAACTCTCTTATTCGCTCTCTGGTTTCTAGTTGTTTTTATAAAATTTTAAGTTTAGTTGGGAGTATTTAGTGGGTTGCAATAAACGGAGTAAAAAGTTAGAATTAACACTAAATTGAGTTATATTTTTTACCTTGAGTTACCATAACATATTTTACGTATGTTTTAAGTTACCATAATTGATTTTATACAAGTTATGTTTTATAACTTATATTTAGATTTCAAGCGCGTTAATTATTTTTCTAAAACTCTATTTTCTTAAAGTGAAACCCGTGGATATGATTGTTTAAATTTTATAAATTATTTGACAATAATTTTAAAAATATTTATTTTTGTAAGTACCATCACGGGAGTCCTATGCCTTAGGGGACTTTTTTTGGGGTGAATAAGTCATAAATTAAAAAGGACAAATAAATACAAACTACAATAGGCATACCTCAAGAGCTAATCAACTATACAAGATACAGACAACAACAAACCAAAGCAACAAGAAGACAAAACCCCTTTCAAACACCACATCACTTCTGATTGGTCACTTTGTGGCCTTCGGTTTGTCATAGATCCACTGACCTCTATTCTGATTGTCACTTCGTGACCTCTGTTTTGTACCGTGGTTATGATTATTTGCTTATATGATTTCCGTATTCTGTTTCGGTTATTTAAAATTAGTTATGTATATCAGTTACCAAACAAATCTCTGTTTAGCCGAATAATTATCCATGGTAATTTTTCTACCGTCACGCTCACTATATAATATTTATCACTCTGCCATGTGCTTATAACTGTTATCCCTTTTTAGGTGATGAGATTTAGCGTAATCGAGATTGGGAATAACTCGCAATGTTTTTTTTTTTTAATTTTTATTTTACTAGTTATAATTTTGATTGGACTCTTGTAATAAAATAAAGCCCAAATGACTATTTTCCTTTTAAATAAACTTTTTGGTACCTATTTATTTTATTTTACTTTATCCGTTTGCACTACTAATACAGAAATTTTAGAATTATTTTATTTTTATTGTCATTGTTATGACGCCTAACCCTTGACTACCGAGGTTGGGTCGTGACATATATACATAGACTACTCTATATACTCGGTAGAGTGTATTGCTCGTGCCCACTTTACCGCACCTACGTCGGGATTGAAACTAAGGCTCTTCGCGCACTCTAGGCACTAAGAAGTATATTTAACCCCAACAAGAGATTATGGAGAATCAAATCTAGGTTTTGAATGATGAATTCAAATGCCTTACCACTAAATTAACCCCTTATTAATGACAAAACAAATTAATATTTTTTAAAAAAGATTAATTAAATTATAGCTTCATTTGAGGTTGCAAACTTCAAATTGTGATTTTGTGTTAAATTGGCCAAATACCATCTTAATAATTTTGTGATTTTGTGTTTGTACAAGCACAAAATAATCTTATCGTTTAATCCTATTGACCAAGTTTGCACTCCTTCAAATGTTGTCGCTTTGCTACCTGAAAACACAAACGTGAGCTAGTCGGCGGATGTGTGCCGGAAACCTCTCCAATGCCTAAGTTAGCAAAATAGACAATAGACACAAAAGCTCTGTGTATTTGAGAGTAGGAATTGCAATAACCATCCATAGGTCATGTCATGAGCTTTTATAGAATCCGCCTGGCACAATCCTAGTAGGACTCTAACTCTTCTTAGCAGAGTCCTCCCAAGAATCACACTCCCAAGGATAATGCCTATTCTGATAACATTCTACTTACTAACCAAATGAGATGGTTAGCACAATCCCAATAGGACTCTAACTCTCCTTAGTAGAGTCCTAGGAGTCTCATGCCCAAGGATAATGCATATCTTTAGAACACTTTCATCACTACAAGCCAAATGAGATAGCCACACCCTTATGCTCGAATATACATTCCTGACCGAGCTACCTTATCTCAGCCCCTTGTCGTTCGGGCTGTGTAATCAGAAGCCAATCTACCAAATGGCACCCTGCCGAGCTACACATAGCTCAGTCGTCTCTATTGATAACATCTCGGTCCGATAAAAGATTACCTTCAAATAGCTAGGTCCAGACCCTAGCAACCTATCTCTGACCGGCCTAGTGTCTTCTTAGCGCAAGACCGAGTTACACCAGCTCTTATCTCGGCCCAACTGCCAAAGAAGACTTTTCCTAGCTCGATCCAATTTGTTCACAAATAACCCTCTCAATTGCCCCTTAATTCCATCTGCGTAGCATGATGGAGATTATTTCCCTCCAACCGAGCTAAGAACGCCCAACTCTACCGAGCTAGAAAGGTTGTTCGGTTTCATAACTTGTTTGGCCCCAATAAGTCTTGTCAGTTGCTCAGCACGTCCTTCCACTAATCTGGCATGTCTAACACGACATCATTCCTAGGATATGTGGCGTGTATGTGGCATGCCCCCATTCTCCTATCACAGCCGCCATGCACCTCCCAAAAATTTGAACAGCCCCGCCTTTTTACTTTCAACGTATATATCCTTCGAGTTCGCAATCGTACGAGAAGGCGTTCTTTCTGTGCCTTGCCAAGCAGACTAACTCGTTTAACATTAACTCTACTAACCTTATTTGGCTGAGATACCCATCTCGGTCCAAGAGTTCAAAAATTTTGTTGGTCAAACTTGCCAATTTTCATTGGCCGAGATAAGCATCTCGGTCAAATAATGCAAAAATTTTGTTGGTCAAACCTGCCAACCTTCATTACTCGAGATAACTGTTATCTCGGATAAAGAGTGCAAAAATTTTGTTGATCAAACCTGCCAACCTTCATTGGCCGAGATAAGCATCTCGGTCAAAGAATGCAAAAATTTTGTTGGTCAAACCTGCCAACCTTTGTTGGCTGAGATAAGCATATTGGTCAAAGAGTGTAAAAATTTTGTTGGTCAAACCTGCCAACCTTCATTGCCCCCTAGTTGGTCAAAGAGTACGAAAATTTATTGGTCAAACCTATCAACCATCATTGTTCAAAATAAGCATCTCGGTCAAAGAGTGCAAAAATTTTGTTGGTCAAACTTGCCAACATTCTTTGGCCAAGGTAATTGTCATGTTGGTTAAAGAGTGCGAAAAGTTGTTAGAAAGAGTTTGGTCAAACCTGCCAACCCACTTTGCCCCCAGTTGGACAAAGATTTGTTAGAAAGAGTTGGTTAAACCTGCCAACCCACTTTGCCCCCAGTTGGGCAAAGATTTTTGCGTGGTTAGTCCTTCTTATCGACCGTGTTAACTTTCGCCAAAGGCTTTTTGTTCGACATCGATGTTGTGTTGGACTCTGTCTTGGTGCGCACCCTATCTTCCTTTATCCGGATGTGTTAGTGCACTCTCTCTGTCAGGGCTTCCATAGTAAAAGGCGGCGTCATTGTCATTGAATCCCTCAACTTATAACCCATTGGCAGACCTCGTTTGTACTGTGTAATAGCTAGGTTAGTAGGACAATCTTCTACCTAGATGAAGGTCTCCCAATACCTGTTATTGTAAGATTTCAACGTTTCTTTATCACCCATGTCAATGGCAAGCAACTGATTTACCTCGACCGGTGTCTTGGTGTTCGTCTTAAACCTAGTGACAAACGTCTCTGCAAGTTGTGCCTATGAAGTGATGCTACCTTCTGACAACTTTTCAAACCAAGTTAAGCCTAGGTCGCCCAAGCTTGATGGAAGCAAGATACACATTAGAGCTTCGTTCCGCCGATGTATGGCCATAACTTCGCAAAAGTGGCTCAAGTGCATGTAGGGGTCTGACTTCCCCTCATAGATTGTGAACGTAGGCTGGTTGAAGTCCAAGGGCAGTGGTGCATTCTCTATTGCCAGAGCTTTGCAACCTTGCTAATGCCTTATCGGTTAGTTCGTAGGTAAGGAGCGGTACTGGAATTCCAACCTCAATGCTTCCGTGCGGTCTAGGTGCCAGCCGTTGTATAGCCGAGATCCTCTGAAGGTCATGGGCTTGGGCTTCTTTCCTCCTCCGCGTCTTTTCTTCCAGAATAGTTCACAGATCCATCGATCTAGGCAGCTCGATGTGCCGAAAGGTGGTTTGGTGTGTATATGAGGGTCGATAATTGCTTCCTTCCATGTGAGACCTCTTAGTCCTCGTTCTCTCAAACCTGGAGCAACGAGTGCTGGAAGTTCTTGGTTGAGTGTCGTCTGCTTTGAGGCTTCTGCTTTTAGAATGCGAAAGCGTGGCTCGCCTGTCATGATCTCCTGAGTGATGAGAATGCGTTCTTTCTTCGCGAAGTTCCACCCCTGCCATGCATTTGTCCTTTATTTGGCGTTTCATGGCCTCTATGTTTGATGCCATTTGCCTTATCAATTCATCTTGCTCTTTTACGCGATCCTTTAGAACCTGGGCGTCTATTCTCCACTTCTGTCCCTCTGGGCTTTGAGAGCGACGAGGGCTTAAACCACGCTTTTCTAGTGCACCCCTCTGAGAGTTCCGTCGCCGAGGGTCTAAATCTGCTATGGGCGGAACAAAAGCAAATCCTCACGTCTCTTGTCCTCTTCTAGAGTTTATCCATCAACAGCAGACTGAGGCAAGTCTTCGTTGTGTGCCATTGAAATCAGTTGAAGAAAAACTCAATCAAAAAAATTTGTTCTTTGTGATCTTTCCCACAGACGGCGCTAATTGTATAAGCATGAAATAATCTTCTCGTATAATCCTGTTGACCAAGTTTGCACTCCATCAAATGTCGTCGCTTTGCTACCTGAAAACACAAATGTGAGTTAGCCAGCGGGTATATGCTGGAAATCTCTCCGTTGCGTAAGTTAGCAAAATAGACAATAGACACAAAAGCTCTATGTATTTGAGAGTAGGAATTGTAATACCTGCCCATAGGTCCTGTCATGAGCTTTTATAGAATCCGCCTAGCACAATCCTAGTAGGACTCTAACTCCCCTTAGCAGAGTCCTTGCAAGAATTACACTCCCAAGGATAATGCTTATCCTGATAACACCCTACTCACTACCAACCAAGTAAGATGTTTAACACAATCAAAGTAGGACTCTAACTCTCCTTAGTAGAGTCCTAGGAGTCTCATGCCCAAGGATAATCCTTATCTTTAGAACACCATCATTACTGCAAGTCAAGTGAGATAGCCACACCCTTATGCTCGGATATACATTCCTGATCGAGCTACCTTATCTCAGTCCCCTGCCGTTCAAGCCATGTAATCGGAAGCTGATCTACCGAATGGTACCCTGTCGAGCTACACATAGCGAAAAATTCTATTTCCACACACCTAATTAACTCAGGACATACACTTAATGAAATTTTAATGTAATGACAATTATATCCAAAATTAAAATGACCATAATAGATATCTACCAACACCCATAATATTATATGAAAAAATTCTCTGTATACATCTTTTAAGAATAAAAAAATCTCAATGTATACCTTTTGAGTTAAAAAAAATAAACCCTAATTTTTATTGATAACTTACAATGTCTTTCTTGCAGATACTGGTTCGTGACAGATTGTTGGGCTTATATAAGGTACTAATAAATGAACAAGATTCATCAAATTTGTAATACTATAGATCAACAAATAAACTAATACTATATCTCTCAGTAGAGAATAGATTACATACCAATTGGTTGCAGCAATACATTGCAATACACACAAACAGAGAACATAAATTGCTTATGACTCTTTATTCCTCCAGGTTCAACCAATTATCAAATTGCTGAAATAAATACTAGTCGAAACAGGGGCACTACTAGTTTCAACAGTGTTGCAAATGTGGAAGTTGGGTAAATCAAAAGTGTGTGGAAATGAGGGTTAAGTGGTGTGTACACAATAGTTATGAGTGAAAGATATAATTATAATTTTCAGTGTATGGATTGAGAAAATTAATCAATAAATAAATTAATAGGTGTGTGTATTGAGAAAAAATGTGCACTGAGCTAATCAAGTGTGTGGAAATAGAATTTTCCACACATAGCTCGGCTGTCTCTATTGACAACATCTCGATCCAATAAAGGATTACCTTCAAATAGCTAGGTCCAGGCCCTAGCAACCTATCTCTGACCAGCCTAATGTCTTCTTAGCCCAAGACCGAGCTACACCAGCTCTTATCTCGGCCCATTGTACGACCCAACTTCCAAAGAAGACACACGATGATGTTGAAATTGTAGATTTTACTTGCGATTTCTCCATAAGTAACAAATAGTTTACTTTATTCTTTTTGATAAAATTGAATTTTAAATACATGATTTCACTTCATGCATAAACTATCGTAGAACATCTCCAATGGTTTGCCATTGGAGTTGCCATTGCTATAATATAACAGTTGTGTTGAAAAATTATGCTCCAATGGTTGAATATGGTAGCTGCCATTTGTGCTAACTCAGCCAAAACTAACTGTTTCCCTCTCTTCCTCCCTCTTTCCCAGCCAAAACCAACTGCTTCACTATTTTTTTTTATTAGAATTCACCACAAAAAAAAAAAAATTCAATATATTTTTTTAATTTACCCAAAATCAGCAAAGTTTTTCATAATCAAGAATTTCATAGCTTCGAATTAGCAATTTCATAACTTCAAATCAACAATTTCAGAATATAAACAAAACTAAATCAACAATTTTAGCAATTTCAAGACAGTTTTTCAGCAATTTCAACAATTTGATGACAATTTTTTTTTTACATAATCAACAATTTCAACAAATTTCATAAATACCTGGATTTGCTATTTGTTGTTCATATTCCAACAGATTTCAGCAATCAACTTCTTCGTCTTCATCTTCTTTGTGACCATCTTCATCTTCTCCATCGTCTGTGAGAGCTAGATACCACCACCATCTCTGCTGCGTCTTCTTCTCCGCTTAGAGTTCGGAATTGTGAGAGAGAGAGAGAGAGAGAGAGAGAGAGAGAGAGAGATGGACGGCGAGTCATACCATTGAAGGAATCGGTGAAGAGATTGCCAGCGATGGGAGCAAATGAAGAAGAGAGGGATGAAGATGGAGAGAAAGAGAGAGACAGTGGATCGAAATGAGAGAGAGTGAGTTGATAAGAATGAACACAGTGGGTCTGATAGATATTATCAGTGAGAAGATTCCAGGCTCTCATCTCAGCCGTGGATTAATTTTTCATCCAACGGTTGGACAACGGCTCTTTTTGTTCCTAAAAGAAATAACAAAATTGTAAAAAAAAGTAATTTTGATGTAATTTTAATGTAATTTTTAGTCTTTATTTGAAATGTCATTTTTATGTTCCAATGTAATTTTGAGTATTTAAATTTATTTTTTCAAATTTTCAATTTCTTTTTCATTTTTTATATTTGTCTAGTCGGGTATAATATGAATATATAATTTTTTTTTTTACAAACAGATAAAAAAAGGTTAAAAAAGACAAAAAATAAACAAAAAAAAAAATTAAAAAACCTATATCCAAACAATACTTACAAACTTGGAGGGAAAGTTGGTTGAGATTTGTCAAAATAGCATGTGTACCATTGGAGCACCATTGTTATAATTTGACAAATTACTACTATTCATTGCCAAATTATAACAATAGCAATGGTATTATAGCAACAACTATTGAAGATGCTTTCATATTTTAGTGATTCTACTAGACTTAAAAATAAATAAAATAAATTTATTGTAAGTATGGAATTTTTAGAATTTATGATTTTACTTGAAAATCATATATTTTCAATTCCATGGCAAGTCTAAAAATTATGGGAAAATACTATAATACACCCTCTCTTAGAGGGTATGTACCATATATAATTTATAATTAAAGAAAAAAAATGACATAATTTCATCTTTTATGAGTCATAACTAAAAAAAAAAAATTCCTCATAAGTTATGTCATTTTATTATTTAGTTATGACCAATTTTCTTCTTTAGTTATGACTAATAAGATCTTTACTTATGCATCATGTATTATTTCGTTATGACTTTCTATTTTTTTTATTCTACTTATGACTCAGAAAGAATAAAATTATATTATTTTTTTTAATTATAACGTACATATGATACATAGCCTTTGTTTGGGATGTGTGTTGGTTGTTTAACTATTTTAGCCTGAGGCTAAAAAGTTTCGTTTGGGATAGATTTTTTGATTTTTTTGACTTTTATGAGAGAAAAAATAAAATAATTATGGATTTGATATGATATTTTGTCTTATTTAACTAAAATGGTCTATTTTGTTTTATATAACTATTTTAACCCAAGTGATCTTCTCAAACGGACCCATAATATTTCAAACCTTTTTTTCACATAACTATCATTTTTTTTTTTTAAATTTTCAAATCCGTATTCAGAAAGTGAAAATTTACCATTATTATTGGATTGGACAATTATTTATTTATGTTATGGTGGTGTAGTGGCTTATGCTCAAATAATCTACCCTCAAAAAGTAAGGGCATCCACAATGGATGTGTTAAAATTGTGTGTTAAAGTGTGTTATATGACAAAAAGTGTTAAAAGTGGGACCCAAAAATATATGTTAAGAGTTTGTTAATTTAGTGAGTGAATAGTGAATGAATGGTGATACAATGGATGTGTTAAGGGGTGTGTTAAAAATATATATATGTGTATATAATAAATAAAATAAATAAATAATTTAGCTTAATAAAAAATTTCAAGCCTAAAATTAAATTTCAAGTCCAAAAAAAAATCTCAACAAGTAAAAAAAAAAAAAAATATTACCGTTGACTGGTCAACCGGCTAGATGTCCGGCCGGTCAAAGGGTAAGACCAAATTTTTTTTTTCTTTTCCTGAAGGATTCGGAGCGGTCCGGTCGAATGTCCGGGGGGACGTCCCCCCAAGCATATTCGCTCTCTCTTTCGTTGGCTAAAATGCTCGCTGCAGTTAACACACATATTAACATCTGACAGTAACACACATGTTAACAGTTCCATTGTAGCCCCAAACAACACCCTCAACTAGCCAAAACTTAGCACCTAACACTAACACACAGCTTAGTGTGTCCATTGTAGATGCTCTAAACAAACTAGAGAAAAAAGTTGAAAAACTCTGGCGATCCATCAAAACCAATGGAGGTCCAACCCAAAGAATATCATGATCGCACATGAAAGCCACTCCACAAACTGCGAAGATCCGTGGACCGTCACCTGAAGGTAAAGGGACGTCACCGGCGGTTGAGGATACCGGCGACCTGTGCGGCCGGCATATTCCACCTGACACGAGAACTGGGGCTTCGATGCGAGGGAGAGACAGTCTAGTGGCTCCTCCAACAGATCCGACCCGAACTCGTCCGACCCAAGCAACCCAGCTTCAAGACCAGGATCCATAAGAAGTCGGGGTTGAAGCCGGGGTTAGAGTCGGGTTATCCGAATGGGAATGCTAGGTGTGGGAAGAAGACTGTTGTGAGGGCCACAGTTGTATAGGCGTCGACTGTGTTCTATGATACTTCGGCCACCATTGGTACATTTGATTTCTCTCCTTTAGTTCACTCTTTTGACTCGCCTTTGACTCACCAGGACCATTTTTTTAAGAGTTATGCTAGGACCCAATTAAATTATCAAATTATCTACTAAATTTGTGTGGGTTACACACACCTAGTGAGAGGTTTGATAGAAAATTTGATAATTTATCTGGGATCATAGTATTTTCCTTTTTTTTTAAAAAAAGAAGGTAATTACATAGATATTTCAAAAAAAAAAAAAAAAAAAAGGAGGAAAAATGAGTGAAGCATCTTCTTCAACTTTAGATAATAATAGAGATCTTATATATATATATATTTTAGGAAAAATTATTCATAAATCTCATTTGGAGAAAAGTTATTCCATTTAGTTCTAGAAATTTTCTTTCAAGCCAGTTAGTCCTTTTTATTTTGAGTATGTTGTATTTCCTTGATTTAGGGGTTTGAAAATTTACTTGTTTGCCATTGTGTGTGATTTTGTTTGGATTTTTCCCTAACGTTGGGTGTGTGTGGGTAAGGTAAGATTTTACGTTTATATATATATTTTTTTTTTGTGGGGATTTAGTGGAGTGATTTGTAGGTGGATGATGTTATCCCGTTTGTAGTGTTACTGGTGTGGTGTTCGTCCCTATTGTAACATTGACATTAATTAATATCCAAACGTAATACTAATATAACACATAAAAAAGCTCTTTATTGTACTTTTCCTAAACGTAGCACTCTAATATAACACTTTAAAAAAACTCCTTAGTGTAACACTCTAAAGTACCATACAAAAAAATTTCTTATTGTAACACTCTAATGTAACACAAAAAAATTTCTTAGTGTATTTTTCCTAAACGAAACACTCTAGTATAACACACAAAAATATTCCTTAATGTAACACTTTAATGTAACACATACAAAAACTCCTTAGTGTAACATTCTAATATAACATACAAAAAAAATTTCTTGATATACTTTTTTCAAATGTAACATACTAATATAATACTCTAAAAAAATTCCTTAATGTAACACTCTAATGTAACACACAAAAACTCCTTAGTGTAACATTATAATGTAATACAAAAAAAAAAAAAAAAAAACTCCTTAGTTTACTTTTTTAGACGTAACACTTCAATATAACATTCCAAAAAAAATCTCTAGTGTAATACTTTAATGTAACACACAAAAAAACTCTTTAGTATACTTTTCCAAAACGTAAGGCTCCAATGAAACACAAAAAAAAACTTCTTAGTGTATTTTTCTTAAACGTAACACTCCAATGTATCACTAAAAAAAAAAATGTGAGATTCTTCAAACCATTCCGAAAGAAGTATAAATATTCCTTAGTAAGTTTTGAACATATGTATAATTTGAAATTATGAATATTACGTTTGAAAAAAGTACACTAAAGAGTTTTTTTTTAGTGTTTTTGTGTGTTACATTAAACTATGTTACATTGGAGTGTTACGTTTAGGATTACATTGATTGAAGCATCACGTTTGGGAAAAGCACACCAAGGATTATGTTACATTGGAGTATTACGTTTGGGATTACATTGATTGAAGGATTTTTTTTTTTTACACATTGGAGAGTTACGTGTGGGAAAAGTACACCAAAGAATTTTCTTTTTTTGAGTGTTACGTTATTACGTTTGGGAAAAATACAACAATGAGTTTTTTAGTGTGTTACATTAAAGTGTTACGCTATTGGAGTGTTACATTAGAGTTTAGGTTTTTGTTCGTAATGTGTGATTTGTTCTAGAATGAGGGAAAATTCAAAACTTCTATAGTGCAAATTGCTCAATTGTGTAATTTTATATTTTGATAAAATCACTTTTATCCCTAAAAAGTTAAACCCAAACATGTAAGTGACTACCTTTTTATGTAATTTCTACTTTAATAGGACCTTTGGGTTTATAAGAAAAAAAAGGAGGACTAAACCGTTCACAATATCACATTTTGGAATTTATTGGTGCTTTACCCTATTTTTTATTAGTTAAATTTTTCTCTATCCTACTAGAGAAATTTTAAATTTTTATGTGAAATAAAAGAAATTTATGTGTCAGGCTAAAATTTTTTATATGAAAATATTGACGGACCCAACTACTATTATGAAAATATTAGAGGTGTTTGGCAAGTTGGATTTTAGCTTTTTTTGGGGTTAAAATTCATAAAAAGATAAAATATGTTAAAATAGTTAATAAGATAAAATTTCACATTAAATCCATAATCATTTCATTTTTTCTCTCACAAACATCACATCAAATTACAAAAAAATCTAATCAGTGTGTTTACTTTCAGTTTTCTGAATTCAGTTTTTTAAAAATTGAGTTTTTTGTTTTTCGTGTTTTTTTGTTTTTGGTAAATATTTTTAAAATTTTAAACTTTTTTTTTTTACTTTTTTAGATGCACCTTACTTAGATATATCTAAAAAGTAAAATATTTGTGAAAAAATATTTTAAAAATTAATAAATATACAAAAATACAAAAAATATACTGAATTTTTTTATTTTTTTTTAATGTATTTTTGGGATTTAGTGAATTTTTTAAAGATTTTTTTCACGAAAATTATACTTTTTAATGTATGTTAGGTGTGTCTAAAAATTTTTAAAAAAAATTGTTCAAAATATTAAAAAAATTCAGTAAAAACAAAAAATATGGAAAATAAGAAAGTAGAATTTTTTAAAAAGTGTTTTTAGAAAATCCAAACCAAGCAAAGTGAATAATTTTCCAAACACAAAAATTTTAGTTTACTAAAATAGTCAAAATCTAAAATAACCTATTAAAATAACAACTTTTCAAACACCCACATTATACATTTTTTATCTTATAAAAAAAATTCCCCACAATAATGAATAAATATTGAAATAAATCAAAATAAATATACATTTTAATAAATAAGGAAGGACAACTTGTATGTATTTTGAAAAATGATTTATTCCTTAATTTTGCCTCCCAATTCCATCTCAATCATGTGGAATTAGAGGGATAAAGATGAGAGAGAGAGAGAAGGGAATGTGAAATTACTTCATTGGGTGGAATTGGGGGTTTCAATTATGGGATGTGCTGATCTATTTTTTATTCATAGAATTGACAAATTATTTATGAAAAATGATCGCATTGGTATGTAAATTAAAATCTTAAATGAGATGAGTGTATTTAAACCAAATCAAACCAAACAAAGTCAAGCCTTAAGTCCCATCAAATGGGGTCGGCTACATAAATCATTCTTCTCCACGCGGCCCTATCAAAGGCCATTTCGTTAGTCAAATTAAGTAGATCCATATCTCTAGTAACGCTAACTAACGTTAATCTAGGCCTACCCCGTCCCCTAACACGTCCATCTACCGTTACAATATCGCATCTCTTCACTACTGCCTCTGTTGGTCTTCGTTGAATAAAACCAAACCATATCAATCGATTCTCTCTCAACTTATCTTCTAGCGGTGCTACTTCTACCCATTCCTGAATACACTCATTCCTAATGTTGTCTTGTCTAGTCTTGCTACACATCCACCTTAGCATTCTCATCTCAGCTACACTCATCTTATCTACATGTTGTTTCTTGGTTGCCCAACACTCCGTCCTATACAACATCGTTGGTCTAATAGCCGTTCTATAGAACTTACCTTTAAGTCTAGTGGGTATTCGTTTATCGCACAGTACTCCAGACGCACTTCTCCACTTACACCATCCAGCTTTAATCCTATGGGCCACATCCGCATCAATCTCCCCCGTTGCTATGATAATCGACCATAAATAGCGAAAATGTTCACTCTTAGGCAGTTCTTGATTCTCAATCTTCACTTCTCCTCTACTTTCATTGTTGCTGTTACTAAATTTACACTCCATATACTCTGTCTTAGTTATGCTTATCCAGAATCTTTTAGATTCAAGAGTTTTTCTCCAAATCTCTAACTTCGTATTAACTCCTTCTCTAGTCTCATCCACTAGCACTATATCGTCTGCAAAAAGCATACACCATGGCACATTATCCTGAATATTTCTCGTCAACTCATCCATAACTAAAACAAAAAGATAGGGAGTTAAGATTGATCCTTGGTGTAACCCTACAGTGATAAGAAATTCATTTGTCTCTCCAGTAGGCGATCTACTAGTGGTCAGCACCCCTTCATACATGTCCCTAATCACATCAATGTAACCTTTTGTCACCCCTTTCTTCGCTAACACCTACCATATTATATCCCGTGGCATTCTATCATATGTTTTCTCAAGGTCGATAAACACTATATGAATGTCTCTTTTTTATTACTCTCCTCAAAAGATAGATCGCTTCCATTGTTGACCTGCTAGGTATAAACCAAAATTGATTTTCTGACACATCTGTTTTATCTCGTAATCGGCGTTCTATCACCCTCTCCCACACTTTCATTATATGACACATTAGCTTGATTCCTCTATTGTTGTTGCAATTTTGGATATCTCCTTTATTCTTATAGATTGGCACTAAAATACTCTTCATCCACTCATCTGACATGTTCCTAGTCAACAAAATTTTGCTAAACAATCTAGTCAACCAAGCAACCCCCTTTTTACCCAAATACTTCCAAGCTTCAATAGGGATATCATCTGGTTCTAAAGCCTTATTTGATTTCATCTTCTTAAGTGCAATCTCCACTTCAAAGTTCCTAATCCTGCGATAGAACCTATAGTCTTGGTCTATCGTATTATTGGCTATTTTTTCCCCTATTGTTGTACCTTCATGTTTCTCATTTAATAGTTTCTCAAAATAGTTCTTCCATCTTTTCTTAATTTTTTCATCCCTCACCAATACCTTAGAATCCTCACTCTTGATGCATTTAACTTGATTAAAAATCTCTTGTTTTCCTCTCTCGTATCTTAGCAAGTTTGTATGCCTTCTTCTCTCCCTCCTTACTATCTAATCTAGTGTATATGTCATCATAAGCTTTCAACTTAGCCTCTGTCACTACTTTCTTGACCTCCTTATTAGCCAATCTATAGCTCTTAAGGTTTTCCTCAGCTCTATCATTTTGCCACTTTTTAAAGCACTCTTTTTTTGCTTTAACTATCGCTTGAACCTCTTCCCTTCACCACCAAGTTTCCCTAGAGCTGGGTCCCGTTTCTTTCGACTCTCCAAGCACTTCCCTTGAGATTTTCCTCATACAATTGGCCATCGAGTTTCTCATAGTGTTAACATCATCTTCCAAGTCCCAAGTACCTTCCTTATCCATTCTATTATTAAATATTTCTAATTTATCCCCTTTTAGGTCCCATCATCTCGTCCTACGACGCCCACCATCCTTCCTGGCTTGGTATTGTCCTCTAAAACATAAATCTAGTATCAAAATCCTATGTTGAGAGGTCAGGCTCTCTCCAAGAATCACCTTACAATCATTGCATTTTAGGCAGTCCATTTTTTTCACTAAGAAGTAATCTATTTAACTCTTAACTGACCCACTCTTAAAGGTTATCAAATGCGCCTCCCTCTTTTTATACATAGTATTGGCCACCACCAGGTCAGAAGCCAACGCAAAATCTAAGATACTCTCTCCAACCTCATTTCTGTCACCAAAACCGTATCCACCATGCACCCTTTCATAGCCTAGTTTATCTATGCCTACATGGCCATTAAAATCTCCACCTATAACTAGGTTCTCTCCTACGGGTATCTCTTGTAAGATCTCATCCATTTGCTCCCAAAAATCCCTCTAAGTCTGATCATCTAATCCTACTTGAGGGGCGTATGCACTAATAACGTTCACTATATTCCCTTCAATAACTAGTTTAACTAACATAATCTTATCCCATTTCCTAATGATCGCCATTACATTCTCCACAAGACCCTTGGCAATTAAGATTCCTACCACATTCCTACGTCTATCCTTACCACTATAATACAGTTTAAAATCGGTATTCTCAATTTCCTTAGCTTTCTCACCCGTCCACCTAGTTTATTGTACGCAAGCTATACTAACTTTCCTCCTAATCATAACATCTATCAACTCCATTGTCTTACTAGTTAAGGTTCCTATATTCCAAGTGGCTACCCTAAACCTATAGTCTTGGACTAGCTTCTTTACCCGCGCTCGTCCAGAAAAACGCGAGAACCTTTGCCCATTTTTCACCGCACCCAGGTGTCACTTGAGGGAAACGACACCTGGAGGCAGGCACAACACGTCACTTGAGGGAAACGACCTAGTATTTAAACGATTCAAAGTTGAATTCCTTGTCAAACTTCAAGGAATTACTTTCGTCCATTATATTAAAAAGAGGTTGGATTGCCTTAAGTCCATAATCTCTACTAAAGGCATTGTCGGGCTCATTACGGATCTCATTTCAATTATCAAAACTATTCATTTTGTAGAATTTTTCGTGTATAGCATCTACAAAAAAAAAATAAAAATAAAAATTCTGATAATCGTAACTTATTCAATTTATAACATTTGTCACTAAAAAAATAGATGATATATTTTTAAAGTTATCATTTATTTTTTGAGATATAAATACAATAAATTGAATATGTTATGATTCTTAGATCAACTTTTTTTTTTTGGTCCATGATGTACACGAAAAACTTTACAAAATAAATCATTTCGGTCATCAAAACGGAACTTATGATGAGCCCTATGGCCTCGACAGCACCCTCTGGATTGGAGGCAGTACAACTCCATTAAAAAAACTGTGTTTACACGTTATCCACTATCTTTAAAAAAAATTGTAGTGATACACAAAATATATTCAAGTAGACTAATACCATAATGCAAACTGAGATGTGATCATTTCAATATTTTTAAAAAGATTCAAGCGTTCTGCCTTTAACAAATCCTTCATAACCATTTGGTGTAGCTCGTACAATTTCTGCACTAGAGGTTGTACTCAGTTCCACCATAAAAACACTCTAACATATTATCTAAAAAAGTGTAAAAAACACAAGATAGAATATAGAAATATTAAAAGAGAACAAAGAGACAAAGGTGAGTCTCCTTGTATCACACTGCCATAAGGTTTAAGACTCTACAAATGTTCAACTAAAGGAGCTAGATACATATAGGAAAAAACCACTGACTCAACTTGGAGATGAGAATTTTTTATTCCTTCTCTCATTTAACTGTTGGAAATGGTTATAAATTTTGGGTATAAATTCTGGGTAAAACCAGAATTTTATCCTAAGTTTAGTCTAATTTTTAGGTGGGCCCCGTGCTTCGATTTACACGGGTCAAAGTGGTAACGCGTTCTATGCCGCGTTGTGATTCACGTGGTATATTTGGTTGCTTAAAACCATTACCGAGTGAATAGGAAATTGAAGCCAAAGTGTGCTCCATGGAAATGGAGTTTTGGTGAAAATTCCTTATTGCTTGAATAAGGCTTGTCCCACATTGATTTGGTGGGAGGTTTTGAAAGGGTTTATAAGGCTTGGGTTTGGTACTTGGGGTGTGCCCCAAGGGGTACCCAAGTGTTTTAGAGGGAGAGGTTATGGGCAAAATGGGCTAGACCCATTGGACTCAAAAATCACCACACACGCGCGCGCACCGCCGCCGCCGTCGGGCTGGGCGCGGGTGTGAGGTTGGGTTGGGCTTGTTCGGAACAATACTAATCTTTTTGGGCCAAAAACATTTGAATTTAATTCAAATAAACTGGTTTGAATTTTTTGTTCATCCAAACAGGGCCCTTCCCGTTTTCAAACAGAAAGAAACTGGGTTTGGTTTTTTCTGTACATCCAAACAGGGCCCTTCCCGAAATAAACTAGTTTGGTATTATTGCACACCCAAACAAGGCCCTTCCCGTTTTTGTTATCTGTTTGAATTGTAACCCAACAGATTCAAATCTGTTTGAATACAAAACCAACAGGTTTCATACCTGTTCAATTCAAAACCAAGAGCCACCATTCCATCTATAAATAGGACAGCCCTCATTTGGATTTAGTAATCTTGAATTTTCGTCCTTCATAATTCTGCAAACATCCTCTTCATTTTGCTGCATTATTTTCTTGTCAGAGAGAGTATAAACACTTAGTGTGTTCGTTAGGCAAACAATTTGTAGTGCTGCTATTGTTTGTAGTAGATCATTTTATCCTGGGAGATAGACGTCCACATTCTGAAAGCACCGTGGAGAGGACGAATCTGTCTTAAGGACACAGTGTTAAACACTGGACTTGATCAGATTATAATTCGAAGAAATTAAATCAAGTAAGTTATTTAATTAATTCTTTATGTTATTGTTGTTATTTAAATCAGATTTTAATTTTGTTTTTGTAACAAAATAAAATCTGTTTTTATTTATTTATTTATTATTTCGAGTTTGATTTTTGTAATCAAACGAATTCTCTTCTTTTCTTTATTTCTTTAAATTCTAATTGTTGTTTTGTACACAATAGAATTAAATCGTTTAAATATAGTGAAGATTGTCCAACAATCTTAAGACAGATTCCTTTTTGGTATCTTCATTGTATTTAATTTTCTGTGTTTTCAAAATAATATTCTGGTTGGAAAAACAAATAGTGATTTATGCTATTTGACAGATAGTAGTAATATACTGTCTCTTTTCTTTGACAACTAGTAGTAATATACTGGTGTCATTAACAATTGCAGAATATTATTTGGTGTTACAGAAAATTATTTTGGTATTTTATTTTTCCTGTTTTAATAATAAGGAAAATAAAATTATTTTGTGTTTTTCTGATTTTTGTAATCAGATATTTTTGTGATATTTTATTTTCTAGTTTTAGTAACAAGGAAAATAAAATTATATTATTTTCTAGTTTTGGTAACAAGAAAAATAAAATTAGATTATTTTCTAGTTTTGGTTACAAGAAAAATAAAATTATTTTGTGTTATAATTTATTTTCTGGTTTAAGTAACTAGAAAATTAATTTATGGTTTGGTTTTCTGATTTTTGTAATCAGATATTATTTCGGTATTTTATTTTACTAGTTTTAGTAACAAGGAAAATAAAATTATTTTTTATTGCAATTTATTTTCTGGTTTTAGTAACTAGAAAATTAATTTTGATGTAACTTTGTGACTCGATCACAATCTGTTAATTTTGTAAGTGACTTATGGTTTCATTTGGTAGACCACTTATTTTTGAACCCTTTGTGAAAAGGTGTTAATTCTTTTGACTTTATCATAGTTCATCGTGAGTATACATGGAAGAATTTGTTTCTAGAGTAAAATATTAGTTTTACAAACTAATTTTATTTTTATTACAATGTGGATTCATAGTCTTGAATTGTTTCTGCACTTAAGTCGGAAAATATATATATATATATTCACAAGAACATTTTAATGCATATTTAATTTGTTTATTTGTGTACAAATCAAACTTATTAAATGAAGGTATGTTTTGTCATTTTGAAGTTTAAAGTTTAAATGCGTTGGATTTTATTTATGAGTTGAGAATCCTTTTATTTCATGATGCAAGTGATGGGATCATGCATGATTAATTTATTTTGTTAATTCATTATTTTTAGTTACTGCGTTTGATATGCATGTATGATATCAATTCAAGTTATTTCTTAAAAAATAATTTCAAGTGATTTGGAATGATAAATTGTGATGTCGACTTATTTCTAATCAATTTTGAATAGGTGTTTAAACACCAGAGAAATTTAAACATGAAGATGTATGTAATTATATCGTTCCGTTTAATTGGGAAGTAATTTAAGAAATCTTTTATGCTGATTATTGGTTTATTTTGAATTATGTGACATGAGATGTCGTTAATAATTATTTTACTTGCGTAGTAGAAATTGTTAAACCATAAACCATTTTCTTAATATGGGGGTGTATCTCTTGCATTAGTTGAGATGATTTATTTTTCTTCTGTCACAAATATTTTTATGACAGTGACATTTATTTATAAATGAGTTGCAAGAATGTATACAATCAATTGGATTTTTGGATTTGGAATTTATGAATCAAGCACATTATAGACAACAAATGATGAATGGCATGTTACTAAATTCAGGCTTACCACAGAACTTGTGGGGGGAAGCAATATTGTCTGCTAATTATGTTCTTAATAGTATACCCCACAAGAAAACCAATAGCATTTCTTATGAATTGTGGAAAGGTCGACCACCTTCCTATAAATACTTAAAAGTGTGGGGGTGTTTGGCAAAAGTTGAAGTTCCTGTTCCTAAAAAGATTAAGATTTGACCAAAAACAGTAGATTGTGTGTTTATTGGTTATGCTCAGAATAGTAGTGCATATCGATTTCTGACTTATAAATCAGAAATACTGATATAAATGTGAACACTATTATAGAGTCAAGGAATGTTGTGTTTTTTAAACATGTCTTTCTTTACAAGAAAGAACAGGAATTAAGTTCACCGAAAAGAACTTATGATTGTACAAAAAGTCAAGAGACTAATGACAATCAAACACTAGAGACTAGTAATGGTCTCAACCAACAGGATTTAACTGATGATGAACCAAGAAGGAGTAAGAGAGCGAGAACATCAAAATCCTTTGGTCCAGATTTTCTGACATACTTGTTAGAAAATGAACCTCAAAGCTTTAAGGCAGCAATGACAGGTCCTGAAGCACCTTTGTGGAAAGAGGCTGTTAATAATGAAATTGAATTCATTATGCAAAATCATCCTTGAGAATTGGTGAATCTTCTATCAGGTTCTAAACCTCTTGGATATAAATGGATATTCAAGAGAAAAATGAAAGCAGTTGGTTCAATTGACAAGTATAAAGCAAGACTTGTAGTTAAAGGTTACAGACAAAAGCAAGGTCTGGATTATTTTGACACATATTCCCCTGTGACAAGAATAACATCCATTCACATGCTCATTGCTATAGCAGCGTTGTTTAAATTAGAAATCCATCAAATGGATGTTAAAACAGCTTTCTTAAACGGTGATCTAAATAAAGAGATCTATATGGAACAACCCGAAGGGTTTGTAGAATCGGGGCAAGAAAAGAAAGTTTGTGGACTTGTAAAATCCCTTTATGGATTAAAACAAGCACCTAAGCAATGGCATGAAAAATTTGATCATGCAATGCTTACTAATGGGTTTAAGATAAACGAATGTGACAAATGCGTCTATGTTAAAAACACTGACCAAGGCTATGTCATAGTTTGTCTTTATGTGGATGACATGCTTATCATTGGAAGCAGTCAAAACATGATCAAATCAACTAAGCAAATGCTTAACAAAAGATTTGATATGAAAGATATGGGGGTCGCAGATGTTATATTAGGAATGAAAATAACTAAAACATCTGACGGATATGCATTATCTCAATCTCATTATATTGAGAAAATTCTTGATAAATTTATCAAGGATGATTTGAATTTAGCTAGAACACCTGTAGACATCAGTCTTTATTTATCGAAAAATAAAGATGATGCAGTGTCTCAGTTAAAATACTCCCAAATCATTGGAAGCCTAATGTACCTAATGAATTGTACTCGTCCTGATATAGCTTATGCTATCAGTAAATTGAGTAGGTACACTAGTAACCCTGGAAAAGACCATTGGAAAGCGATCATTCGAGTTCTTAGATATCTAAGATTCACTCGTGATCATGGTTTGAACTTTACTCGATATCCAGCAGTACTTGAAGGTTATTGTGATGCTAATTGGATATCGGATACTAAAGATTCAAAATCCACTAGTGGATATGTCTTTACTCTAGGAGGCGCTGCTGTTTCTTGAAAGTCCACGAAACAAACTTGCATCGCACGATCCACAATGGAATCCGAGTTCATTGCTTTAGACAAAGCAGGTGAAGAAGCAGAATGGCTTCGTCACTTCTTAGAAGATATTCCAATGTGGCCAAAACCAAAACTAGAAAATAATATAATTTTATTTTTCTTGTTACTAAAACTAGAATATAAAATATCACAAAAATATCTGATTACAAAAATCAGAAAAACACAAAATAATTTTCTAGTTACCAAAACTAAAAAATAAATTCTAGTTACTAAAACCAGAAAATAAATGATAACCCAAAATAATTTTATTTTCCTTGTTACTAAAACTAGAAAAATAAAATACCAAAATAATTTTCTGTAACACCAAATAATATTCTGCAATTGTTAATGACACCAGTATATTACTACTAGTTGTCAAAGAAAAGAGACAGTATATTACTACTATCTGTCAAATAGCATAAATCACTATTTGTTTTTCCAACCAGAATATTATTTTGAAAACACAGAAAATTAAATACAATGAAGATACCAAATACAATTCTGTCTTAAGATTTTAGACAATCTTCACTATATTTAAACGATTTAATTCTATTGTGTACAAAACAACAATTAGAATTTAATTCTATTGTGTACAAAACAACAATTAGAATTTAAAGAAATAAAGAAAAGGAGAGAATTTGTTTGATTACAAAAATCAAACTCAAAATAATAAATAAATAAATAAAAACAGATTTTATTTTGTTACAAAAAACAAAATTAAAATCTGATTTAAATAACAACAATAACATAAAGAATTAATTAAATAACTTACTTGATTTAATTTCTTCGAATTATAATCTGATCAAGTCCAGTGTTTGACACTGTGTCCTTAAGACAGATTCGTCCTCTCCACGGTGCTTTCAGAATGTGGACGTCTATCTCCCAGGATAAAATGATCTACTACAAACAATAGCAGCACTACAAATTGTTTGCCTAACGAACACACTAAGTGTTTATACTCTCTCTGACAAGAAAATAATGCAGCAAAATGAAGAGGATGTTTGCAGAATTATGAAGGACGAAAATTCAAGATTTCTAAATCCAAATGAGGGCTGTCCTATTTATAGATGGAATGGTGGCTCTTGGTTTTGAATTGAACAGGTATGATACCTGTTGGTTTTGTATTCAAACAGATTTGAATCTGTTGGGTTACAATTCAAACAGATAACAAAAACGGGAAGGGCCTTGTTTGGGTGTGCAATAATACCAAACTAGTTTATTTCGGGAAGGGCCCTGTTTGGATGTACAGAAAAAACCAAACCCAGTTTCTTTCTGTTTGAAAACAGGAAGGGCCCTGTTTGGATGAACAAAAAATCCAAACCAGTTTATTTGATTTAAATTCAAAAAGATTAGTATTGTTCCGAACAAGCCCAACCCAACCTCACACCACGCACCCAAGCCCAGCCCAGCCCAGCCCAGCCCGACCGGACGGACGGCGGCGGCACGCGTGTGGTGATTTTTGAGTCCAATGGGTCTAGCCCATTTTGCCCATAACCTCTCCCTCTAAAACACTTGGGTACCCCTTGCGGCACACCCCAAGTACCAAACCCAAGCTTTATAAACCCTTTCAAAACCTCCCACCAAATCAATGTGGGACAAGCCTTATTCAAGCAATAAGGAATTTTCACCAAAACTCCATTTCCATGGAGCACACTTTGGCTTCAATTTCCTATTCACTCGGTAATGGTTTTAAGCAACCAAATATACCACGCAACCAAATATACCACGTGAATCACAACGCGGCATAGAACGCGGTTACCACTTTGACCCGTGTAAAACGACGCACGGGGCCCACCTAAAATATTAGACCAAACTTAGGATAAAATTCTGGTTTTACCCAGAATTTATAACCATTTCCAACATTTTTCTCAACAGGAATAGGGGTGGTATCATTGATGTATTGCTTGTCTCAAACTAGTTAGGTGTAATTCTTGTAAACTTAAGAGGAAAAGAAGAAGATGAAATAACTAGTGTTCTGCTTCCTTTTCTGAATTGTCAATGAAAAGAGGTAGCGTAGCAGTGGATGCTTAAAATGGCAAACAATGTAATAAATTGCCTCCCTTTGATGTCTTTGAAGCTATACTAAATCATTGTGTAATGACATCTTATCACTGGTGGAATTTTATTATTACAATGTGTACTTTGCTGATTTGATCGTTGCCTAAACAGGTCCTGAAGTCGATAGGCTTGCAGAAATTGCTGGTAAAATACAAAGTCCACCTAGTAATTGGAGTGGTGGAGAGAGTAAGGTCCTCTCTTTTTTCTGCTGTTCTGTTTTTTTGATTCGCTTGGTCGGTATCTTGGAAAGCATCGGAAGCTGATGCTAATGGCATCAGAATGCACAGTATGGTGTGCTGCGGCCAAATCGTCACCGCCTGTGTATGAGAGCATGTGTTGGCAGAATAGGTGGCCTCATCTGTTGGGACAATAGAATGCCGTCTACTCAGAACTGAATTGCTTGCTAAAGGTAAATTTTTTTTTTTTTTGGGATTGATTTTGTTGTTCTTATTTTCTAATGAACTCAGCTGTTATTTGGGTCTGTGCTAATTTTTAATCCTTTTTAATCCGAGTCAATGTGTAGATTGGACAAGGGGGGTTCTGTTTTGTTGCTGAAATCATGTTTTCATAATTGCAATATTATTTATTGAAAAATTATCATGAGCTCGTATCTTGTTAGCGATTTGGTAATATTTTTGTATCCTATTTATACTTAGTGTAAGGTATTTGTTTCCATCTTATTGAAGACAATCTAAAGTTTCTTCTTCCCTTTTTTTTTTTGGTTTTTTTTGCACTTATGAGAGTAAGAGTAAGAATTGTTAAAGTTCATAATCAAGTGTTTGTTCCGGTTTTCCAAACTTATTTTTTTGAAAATTTTAGAGTTTTTGTTTGGTTAAGCCCAAAAAATAAAAAAAAAAAGTCCAAAAATCTATTCACCCAAAAATCAAAAAAAGTATTAAAATTTTTTTTTTATTTTTTTCGGATGCACACTTGGAAACAGAGATGTGATTTGATGTGACTTGTTCTTTTTGTTTTCTTTCTACTTTTTGATATGAGTTGTTTCTCTTTTGTTTTGCTTTGTTTTTATTTTTAGTGTTGTTGAATGGTTCCAGCAAGTTAACCGAAAGTTTAATGTGGTGAGATTTTGAATTTTACGTTGACACAATATTCAATGTGGAGGGATTCTAAATTTATAAACAAAACAAAATTCAAAAATACTTTTGTATTTAATGTTATAAAAGTTTGTAAGTTGGTTACTTTTTTTTTTTTTTATGCCAATTTGTGATTAAATTATTTATTTTGTGGTTGATATAATGAAATTTTATTATAAAGTTACAAATTTAATGGTAGGGTATGCACCCATAAAAGGGTACATACCAAATTAATTTTTTGATACATATACAGTATGCACACATATATATATATATAAAACAAATATAGTAGTACTTTTGATGTGACAATAATTTTTTTTTGTTTCAACTTATTGTTGAATACATCATTTAAACTTCACTTTCTCTCTATGTGAGGAGGGAAGTTGGACTTTCTTTGCAATAGTCAAATTTTTAGAAACCAAACACATATCCATGTCAAAACATAGTTTTCAAATCACATTTTTGAAAAATAACTCAAAAAGCTAAAACCATAGTGAATATTATTTTCTTTTCTTTTTACTGTTATTTACCATCTTTCTTTTATCTGTATTGAACAAAAAAGAAAAGAGAAAAAAAGAAGAAGAAGGGGAATCTAGAACACTTTTGATTCTAAGTCGATACTTTTAATATAGGGCTAGTGGTTCAATGATTAAGACTTGTTCTATTAACTTTGAAGTTGTGGGTTCAAACGGAAGCGAAAAGGCTAACCCTGTTTTGATTTATACGTTATATGCAAATATCTGACATTCACTCAAAAATTATAATTAAGACAAAAGAAATAGAGTTATTTTTGTCCATATAAATTAAGGGTCTTAAATAAGTTTCAAAAATTATATTTTACAACTTAAAAATATATCATTTTTTATTTTTCAAATTAGTTGAAAAAATATAATAAATTATACTCTAAAATTGCAATCAAACACAATTAGTGAATTTTTTTTTTTTTTTTTTTAAATTGTTATTTCACAAGATGAATGGGATGTAACTTTGTTTGAGATCTGTGGATTATAAAAATGGCCGGTATGAAATTATTAATGAACAATTAGATTGTACTCCTTAAATTCACATATATCCATGTTCGCTACACTGATTAATTATTCTCTCTCTCAACACAAAAGCATCCTTCAATCTTTTATTTTTCCATTATTGTAGGTATTGAAATATATTGTGCCCCCACGGCCGAGGCAAGGGAGGCGCGGCGAGCCTCTATGACCCATATTGCCCTGGAAGGTAGCTGCTTTGTTCTATCAGCAAATCAGTTCTACCACAGAAAAGACTACCCACACCCACCAGAACATATACCCAGAGATTTGAATGGCAACCTCTCACCCGATACAGTGGTGTGCTGTGGAGGCAGTGTCATTATTTCACCATCAGGAACCATTTTGGCTGGACCTAATTTCCAAGGAGAGTCCCTTATCTCGGCTGATCTAGGTAGTACAACTTAAATTTCTTTGGCTTTCTTCCTATGTTGTTTACGGCCCATTTGGTGCTACTTTTTGCAAGCTGATAATCACAAATCAAAAACTAAAAGCCCTTCTCAAAAAAAAAAAATTCCCAACTTATTTTTGCTGCATAAGCTGTAAGCAAAAGCTACAGAAAGCACTCTGCTCCCCCCCCCCCTCCCCCCCCCCCCCCCCCCCCAAAAAAAAAAAAGAAGAAGAAAACTAAAAGCAACCCATTATAAGCTGCACCTATTGTAAATGTAGTGCAAAAAATTGGAACTTTAACTAAATTTTAATATTTTTTGAAGGTCCAAATGCCTCATGTTCCATTTGGTTGCAAGCATTAGGCATATCAAATTTGAAATGTACTTATTCTTTATGTTTTCTCTGGTGCTTCCAGATCTTGGAGAAATCTTGCAAGCGAAGCTTGAATTCAGTGGCATTGGCTGCAACATGGGACGAACCACATGTCCAACTAAAAGTGGGGGTCCAGATCTCCACGAAGTAAAAACAGAAGTCGACAATGTCCTTACTAGTAATGACCGAGCATTGTATAGCCCTCGTAAGTGTCTCCTGGTAAGACAAACAGGGGACGGGGCTCAGCCTGTTTTCTGTCACCCTAAAGCTGTAAAATATACAAAACCATGGCATTGTAGATGCAATGACTTTCTTTTTGTCTAAAAAACATGTTTTCAAGCTGTAGAAATTGGGGTTATGCTTTGCTAAGCATTTTTCATGTGTAAAGTGAGTTGCGTGGCAAGATGGATTGTGTTAGGTTAGTATATCTATCTCTGACCATAACAGCCTTAATTAGTAGTTGTTTTTCCCGTGATATTCATTTTGAAGCTAATTTTCGAACTGTTTGATTTCATGAATGGGACTTTCAACCGATTGATCACCATAGTGAAAAACAGTTGGGGATAAATTTTGGAACATTTTAACTCCTGTTTCATATCACAATCATCTCCTTTCTATGCAATTAAGCAAACATAATCATCGCCCTATGCAATACATTAGCTTTGACTGTTAGGAGTAATATCACACAAATTATTCTGAAAATATTTGCCTCGTACTATTGAGTATGCATATAAATTTCATAGCACTTTAAATACGTGACCTCGTTTGTCAATTATACATTTTAGTTAAAAAGTTATTATAAGTTGTCACATCATTCTTTTTATTTTTTTACACATCTTTTCGTAAAAAAATAAAAAAATATTAAAATAATTTATTTCCAAGTGAGGCCTAACTATTTTTTGCGCTGAGCGTTTTACAATAATGTCTGAATTTTAATGTCTCAGGGCCAATTTTTGTAAATCCATCCTACGGTGAGGTGGTCATCCTTCGTTAGTTGGGACGAAAAGTTACATGTGGCTCTGCCTAACAATGTTTGCAAAGGATTGACTTCTTTTCGGTTGAAGAGAAGTGCAATCCTGATTTCTGTCCAATGAGGTCTATGGAGTTACTTTAGAGATCAGAATCGTTTTATTTTATAAATACCTAGGTATAAATCATCTATAGAAAAAATAAAATAATTTAATAATTATATTTATATGATCAAATTTCTTTTAAGAAAAATAGATGAAATGCTTAATTTTTAAATAAATTATATATTTTTTTAAAATAAAGCATATAAAATTATTTAATAATAATTATCAAATCAGACAATAATATGCTTAAATTACGAAAATAAAACTCATTACTACAAAGTTGATCTATGGGGCTAGATCCTAAAGCCTTATTTGTTTGTCAAGTTAAGTTAAATGAGATTATTAATACAGTAAAATTGAGTGAAAGAATTATTAGTGTAAAGTTTGAGATTTAGGCCAAGTTTGGCATCTTCCCAAAAAGTTACTAAAAAAAAATATTAAAAAATTAATTTTTCACACATCGATTCACACAAGCCGTACAACTCATCAATTGTGCTGCGTTTGAAAGGAAAAATTGCATAGTTTGGTGCAATTTTCACACACTGCTATTTAGCCCATGGGGGCCCATCACAGGTCCCGTTTTGATAATCTGAACCGTTTAATGTGTAGAACTCGTCGATTCCTATATTTCTGTAAAAAATCACATTGATCGAATATCAATAACTATATGATCAAATCAGTTTTGTATAAAAAAATGGCTGGTGTTATAATTAACGATTGAAAAAAAACACATCTGATCAGATAGCTATCGATATCCGATCAACGTGATTTTTTAATAGTATATAGTACTCGACAAGTTTTACGCATTGAACGGTTCAGATTATCAAAATGGGACCCGTGATGGCCTCCACAGGCTGAACAAAACCGTTCAGTGTAATGCCCGAAAATTAGCCAATAATTTCTTACCATCAATTCAGCCCTCAGATTGTACAGCTGTTGACTTTTCATTTCTAATCTTTTCCTACACACTTCTTTGTACAATTTTTTAATACAAAATTTTTCATAAAAAGTCAAAAAATTAATCCAAACATCCATATTTTTTTCCTTAAGGCCTTGTTTGGGATCTTTCAAAAAAGCCAAAAAGTCAAAAAGTTACTCAAAAAGTTAAAAAGTTAACACTATTCACCAAAAGTCAACAATTACGGCTGCACAACTTCCAATTCAAATTTTCCTCTAAAAACCAATTTTCACAATTTTTTATTACACATTTTTCCATAAAAAGTCAAAAATTTAACCCAAACATCCATATTTTCAACCTCAATTTTTTAGTAAAAAAAGACAAAAAGTGCACTTATTTAGTCTTCCCAAACAAGGCCAACTTTTTAGTCCAAAAAGACAAAAAGTACACTTATTTAGGACACCCCAAACCACCCCTAATATTTGCACACTAATATAGTGATATTGTTGAAATTAAATTTATAAAATTATATAAAAATTTTCATTAAATAAAAAGGTGACTATTGAACCCGCAAGGGTAGCCCAGTTGGTTGAGGCCAAGGGACTTGGGGCCTAGGAGTATGCTCCTCTCTAGGTCTCAGGTTCAAAACCCACTCCCTGCTGTGCTCCTGGCGGGCCACTGGAGGTTTGCTCGGTCGTTAACTTCAGGGCCCCGAGATTAATCGAGGTGCGCGTAAGCTGGCCCGGATACTCGGTTATAAAAGAAAAAAAAAAAAAAAAAAAAAAAAAGGTGACTATTGTTTTTGTAAAATGGGAAACAAAAAGGTCTTTTTACTTCCAATCCTATGTGATTAAATTAGCAAACTCAAGTAGTTCATGAGATTGTTAATTCCCTCCTTGGAAGGGCTTCATCCTCTCATGACAATTTTTTAAAATAAATATGATATTTATGTGTCCTACCTTATTACTAATTAGGGTGCAATTCGGGGGGAGGGGGGGTGTAATTCGGGTAAGTCGTCGAGTTGGGAAGTTGTCCAAGCCCAATTCAAGTTGTGCTGAAATTTGATCAGACCCAAATTGTAACTCGAGATTGTCTGTCCAAGTCCAACCCGAGTTAAAGCCGAATTGCCCGAATTGTACATGCATTTTAATTTTTTTTTTAAATTATTAATTTATTAAAATTAAAATCTATTCATATATTTTTTTAGAAAATCATTAAGAATATCAAAACAAATAATTTATATAATGTAAGAGAGATACTGCTATGATAATATTTACAATTTATGAGTGAATAAAAAAGGCAAGATTTTGTATTATTTGTGTATATAATATATTCACTATGATTTAATAATCTAAATTACGTTAATATCACGTAATAACTAATAATTTATATGTATATTTAATATTTTTATATATTTATATATGTATAATTCAGATTTCAAGTTACTCGGGTTATTTGATAGCTTTATCTAAATCTGTCCAAATTTAATTTAAGTTTCTAAATTTTTATCCAAACTCATACTGAATTTAAAATATCTTATCTAAGTCCTAAAAAAATTCGAAATGAGCTTAGGATTGAACCTGCTCAAGTTGCACATTTACTATTAATCTAATCACACATTTATTTCTCTGGAAACAAATAGGGCATGAAGGAATCGAGAGTCGATGAGTAACTCGCGATAACCATATGGTTGTAACTCATGGACTAACACATAGGTAAAAATTCAAACTCACACTTCAAACATTGGATACGATTCGTTGAGATATAAAAAATTTGTCCTATCAATGTTGCGTGCTGACACCCAAATGGTTGACACGTGTTTAGTTTATGAATTTATTGAAAATTTTTAAAATATATACATATAAAAAAAATGTAATTATATTTCACATTTTTTCTCTTTTACTTTTTAAATCCCTACAAAACTCCATCAAACACGGTAACAAAAATCAAACTAAAAAAATCTGAAACTTAAACCCCTCATATTTTTGCCTGTGTACCTGAGCTCACAACTTGAAGGGAGAGGTTTCTTTTTAATTGGAAAGACTAATTAGAGAGTGCTGTTGGCTTTCATTGGCTTATTACGGAACTTGCGTCGGTAATTCAAACTGTTTAATATGTAAATTTTATCAAGTATTTTATTTTTATAAAAAATTATATTGATCAAAAATTTATAGTCATTTGATTAGGTCATATTTGTGTCAATAATTTATTTTCAAAATTATATTTACCATTAATACAAATATGATATACTCAAGTAGCTATCAATATTCATTCAATATAATTTTTTTTATAAAGATAAAACACCTGACAAGTCTTACATATTAAACTGTTCGAATTATTGATACGAATTTTATGTCGGACTTACAAAGATCCAACAGCACTTTACAATGTGAGTGTTTGGGAAGTTGTTATTTTAGTAAAGTGTTTTTAGTTTTTGATTATTTTAGGAGGTTAAAATTTTTGTGTTTGGGAAGATAGTTGGATTTTTTTGTAGTTGGATGTAATGTTTGTGAGAAAAAAAGTAAAATGATTATGGGTTTGATGTGTCATTTTGTCTGAATTTATTTTTTTTGGTTTTTTGACCAATTTTGTCTTTTATTGTTTTTTTAGCCAAAAAAAAAACACTTCCCAAACATCACCATATGACATAGTGGTGTTTTGGAAAGTTGGTAAAAAGTTGACTTTTTGACTTTTTAACTTTTTTAGTGATTTTTTTTTGCAAAAAACTGGGTTGTTTTAGGTAAAAAAGCTGATTTTTTTTTGCTAAAAAAATTAAAAAGTCAAAAAACTGGCTTTTTACCAATCTTTCCAAAGTGCCCCATAGACATGAGAGAAACCATTCCCCAACTCGAAAGAGAAATTACTAGTTAGTTTTGAAATACTGTCACTGTTGGGTACATATTTTGTATAAGCCAATCATAGTTCGACACGTGACAAGATAAGGGCAATGCGAGAAAACAATTCAAACCTTCGATCGTAATCGTACACGTGGCAGTTAGTATTGGTTTGTATAAGATCTGCGTAGCATTGGATCAGCAAAGAGATGCAAAATGATGTGGTTTCGACGGTTACTCGTATTTAAATTCAAAATTAGGAGAGAAGCCTAGCTACAGATCTTGGCATAGTGGAGCTAACTATAAGGCAACATGATCAGTGATCATGGAGGGGTGGTTCGACGGCTAGAAGTGCAGTTCGACGGTTTTCAGTGAGAAGTATAAATAGCAGAGAAGGCCCCAGAAAGTGCTCCTAGACTCAGATCCAAAAAATCAATTTTGTTCTACTTTATTTCCTTTCCAGTTTTACATTTCTTGTTCTTTACATTTCTGTACTTCAAATTCCTGTACTGCATTTCGTTCATAGAAGTAGTTTTCAAGTAGCTTGTTACTGTAAACCTCTACGAGGCTAATTTGGATCTTTGTAAGTCTTTCATTTTGCTTAAAGTCTTTCAAACCTTTCTTTGTAAGTCTTTCATCTTTGTAAGTCTTTCTGGGGCATAACTTCACTATGCCCCAGAAAGTCTTTCAAACCTTCGATCGTAATCGTACACGTGGCAGTTAGTATTGGTTTTTATAAGATCTGCGTAGCACTGGATCAGCAAAGAGATGCAAAATGATGTGGTTTCAACGGTTACTCGTATTTAAATTCAAAATTAGGAGGGAAGCCTAGCTACAGATCTTGGCATAGTGGAGCTAACTATAAGGCAACATGATCAGCGATCATGGAGGGGTGGTTCGACGGCTAGAAGTGTAGTTCGACGGTTTTCAGTGAAAAGTATAAATAGCAGAGAAGGCCCCAGAAAGTGCTCCCAGACTCAGATCCAAAAAATCAATTTTGTTCTACTTTATTTCCTTTCCAGTTTTACATTTCTTGTTCTTTACATTTTTGTACTGCAAATTCCTGCACTGCATTTCGTTCATAGGAGTAGTTTTCAAGTAGCTTGTTACTGTAAACCTCTACGAGGCTAATTTGGATCTTTGTAAGTCTTTCATTTTGCTTAATGAAATATTACAATTGTTCTTCATTTAATCATTGTTTGCTTAATTCTCCTAAACAAAGCTACCAGTAAAAGTCCTCTTCATTGAGGCTGAAAGAATTAAAACACAATCGTCTGATAATTGGTTGGCAATTAATATTCTGTAAGGACTGATTGATCATTGCTGGCACGTTCATAATTACAAAAATAACCTTCGAAAGCCAAAAAGCCAACATATATTTTTGGCACGCCCAGTGGGACTAATTGAAATGGCTAGATGTAGGAGACAAGGAAAAAATGAACGTTTGGAAGAAGGCGTGGAAGGAGAGGTAGAAATGCCTAACCTAGAGGATAATGTGATAACACATCCTGTAGAAACGTCTATTTTATCAGAACCTATGGTCGAACATACCAGCACTTCGGAACAAGTACCACATGTTCATAATATTGGACGAGGCCAAGGAATTGGACCATCCACTGTTCCATCTACTCAGCCAATGAACCCATAGGGTGGCCTAGTAGATGCTATGGGACAACAGTTAATGAACACAATGGAAAGATGGGCAACATCCTTTTTGGATCGAATGAACACTCATCAGCTAACTAACGCAAGACATATAGAGGAAAATTCAAATGTCCCTCAGCAAAGAATGGCTAGAGATAAACAGGCTACACAGAGTAACGGACATACTAATGGTCAAACTAGTAACCAAAACAATGAAAGACCATCACCTCAGTCTTAGTATGAGCCTCTTTCGAGGCCTGTGGCAAATCAAAATGCCTCCTTACTCAACAGTGAAGCCATGCAAATTGGTGGATCTGGTCCAACACAGGAACATAGTGTAAGGATGTTTCCAAATCCGATGTTCGAAGCTATACTTGGTACGAAGGGGTTCACTAATCCTTTGTTCGAATTTATACCCAGGGGGTTGGAAGGGTTTCCTACAATTGGAAGAGACACAACACCTGTTCCAGCACCTTTCGCAAGTCCTTTCGCAGGACAGGCTCAAAAGGATCACCCATACCCTCAACAGCAGCCAGCACCACAGGGATAACCAGTCCCAAACATACCACCCTATGGACCAAGAGGACCCCAGGCATAAGGTTGTTCACCAAATCCTATGTTTGTTCCTCCAGTAGTGGTTCAACAGGCACAAAATATGGTCCCTAGGGACCAAACTACTGATATTGTTAGAGAGATGTGTGGACCAATGACTTGGGGGGTTCAGACTCTTGTGTACAGGAAACCGTACCCAAAATGGGTAGATAGGGTACATGAATACCCAAGAGGTTTCAGGATACCAGACTTTGCTCTTTTTTATGGGAATGGAAACTAGTCAACGGTTGAACATATTGCTAGGTTTGCGGCTCAGTGCAGTGAATTTACCAATAATGACTATATGAAGTCAAGATTATTCTCAAATTCTCTAACTGAGGGAGCCTTTGTATGGTATATTAACCTTACACTTGGCTCTATCCAAACTTGGAAACAAATGGAAGAGGCATTTCATGCCCAATTCTTCCAAATAGAGCTAGAAGTGTCCATGGCAGATTTGGCAAGATTGAGTCAAAGGCCTGATGAGAAGGCTACTCAGTTTATTGCCAGATTCAAAAGAGCACGAAACAAATGTAGGATCATCTTACCAGAGCCTGAATTTGTGAGGCTGGCTCAAAATGGTCTCAAGTTTAGGCTTCGAAAGAAGTTTGACTCAACTGAGTTTAGAGACTTAGTGGAACTAACCTATAAGGTGTTTAGGTATGAGGCATTACTAGATGAAGAGCAAAATCGAAGTAATGCATCATACAAGACGTATTATAGAGATCCTAATTATGAAATTGATGCAGTAGAGATTGTGGGAAAAGAACCTGTAATCTGTGAAGCATTAATTCATAAAGACACAACAATAAACCAGCAATTCAAAAAGAAAGACCTTCATGGGAAATACTCTTTCGATTTAACAAATGCAGATGACATTTTTGATCATTTGCTTGCGGCAAACTTTTTGAAGTTACCTAAGGAGTCAAAATTCCATCTCCAGAGGAACTTAAAGGAAAAGTGTATTGTAAATGGCATAATTCTTGGTCTCACTTAACTAAAAACTGCATTGTTTTTCGAGACAAGATCTAAGAGCAGATTCGAAAAAGGGAGTTGAAAATTCCCAGCTAAAGCAGAAAAGGCCATAGGGATTGACACTAATCCATTCCCAGAAATTGGAGAAATGGCAGCCAATGTTATTGTACCAGACTTCCAGAACTTGTCCTTGAAAAATTGGAAGAGGTCAATGTGCAAATGCATGTTGCCAGCCAAACTACTCTCAAAACAGATGCTAGAAGTTTACCAGCTGTTGGGCAAGGCTTTGCAAGTTAAAAGGAAGACTTTGATGAAAAGGCACCGGATGATGATTCTTTAGAGGCGGTTGTTGTGCAAAGAATGTGTCTTAGGTGTAGGTTGAGCTACAAGTGGTTAAAAGAGCTTCCGATTGATGGGAAGCACTATTACAAGGATGTGCAGAAGCGTCCTAAACCAACCAGTACCTATAATAAGAGGCCATATCCAACTGGTACTAGACAACAGTCATTCATGACTGAGCCAGCAGCCACGAGAATGTAGTCCAACGGCAAGAGACCTCTACACGAATTCAGACCATTTACTATTACAAAACGGAGGGCAAACACCCTGAGAGGAGACTTGAAGTGGGTTTGAATCATGGGACCAAAGCCAGAGATTGGCCCCCTAAACCAGCCTTATACAAAAAGAAAAATGGCCACCTTCATGGAAGGCCTGAACTAGGCCCAAAACAAGGGGTTAGAGCCAAACAGTGGTCCTCACAGCCAGCTTCGAAATTGGATTCGAAGGAAGAAAGAGGTAGTTTGACAACTGGGTCGGCAGGTTCATGGGTACCTGGAGTTCCAGATTCGTTTGTCATGTAGAACAAACCTAGGGAAATACCTACCTAAAGAAATGTTGTTCGAGATCAGGGCAGGTTGGTTAAACCCCCTTTGGTAGCTCCAAATAATTGGGTGTTACTAAAGCATCCAAAAACAAAGGAACCAGATATGGTTCCAGTGATCTCTAAATCCCAAAGGAGGAAGATTCAACGAAGGTACACTCAGTACCAGAAAGATTAGAAAGAAAGTGGAGAAAGCTCTTTATTGGTCTAGCCAAAAGGCCAAGCAGAGGAAGGAAAAAGTTTAAAGCTAGATCATAATCCAAAATCAGCTCTTCAAGACAAGAGGAGTTGTAGCAGAGAGCAATTGGCCAAAGTTCATTCTGAACTGAAAGCCAAAGAGAGATCCAGTTTGGCAGGACTGAAAAAGGCTTTGATGGAAAGTGATAGTGAGATAGAGGAAGAAATTGGTCTAGGCCAAAAGAAGGAGATGGTTGAAGCCTTCATGGCTAAACAAACATTTTTGGTTGAAAAACCAGCAGAAACAGATCATTCAAAAGAATTTACGAGTACTGAAGTGCCAGAATGCAGCATGGAAGATGCTTCTGAAATAATTGAACAAGTTGGCCAGGAAGAGAAACAGGTACAGCCAGTCATCTAATTTCGCTTGTTTCTTCCAGTATCAGTGAATATGGTACACATACTACCACAAGAATTCCAAGCTGAAGATGAGAACCAAGAAGGTCAAGAAATTGACCCAATTCCAGTTTCCAGTGAAGACTCACAAGTGAGTATGGTGCAAGATGAATCCGAAGTGGCCACACCTATGGAAACTGGAGATGAAAGTGAGGAAGAGGTGAGCATTAACCTCTCATACTCTTTTGAGTATCCCACGACATCCATGACACAGCATGTCAAACCCTTGTATATCAAGGCCTTTTTCGATAGGATACAGATGAACCGAGTGTTGGTAGATAATGGGGCAGTAGTAAACTTGCTTCCGAATTCTTCCTTGAAGAAACTAGGAAAGAGGAACCCCAGACTAATCCCAACCAGTACAACCATTGCTGGTTTCGCTGGAGACAAACAGATGGCTCAAGGCATTTTGCCCATCAACCTGAGTGTGGGAACCAGAGACTGTATGACTGCATTCTTAGTTATTGACAACAATGCTAAATACAATGCTCTACTTGGTAAAGATTGGATTCACACCAACAAGTGTGTGCTTTCCTCTCTGCATCAGAAAATAATGATGGCCTTGGGCAGTGGAGAGACAGAGGAGTTCAATGCAGATCCTCAACCCTTCATAGCTTATGCAGATTTAGCAGAGGCCAAATTGTATACTGAAGGAGTGGCACCACTTAGTGTACTGAGGAAACCTGATGGATCAGCCGAAGTGACGGCTGATGAAGAATTAGCACACCTAAAACATTTAGTTCAAGAAAGTGCGGATGAGGAGTTTGTCACCAAAGATGACAATGATACCTGGTTGTAGGCAAAAAGATGACACACAAGAGGCCAGATCTTTGGCTTTAATTAAATTCTCAATATTGGACATAAAATCAATAGTCCAGAAGATATAAGAGCAAGAGGAAGAGGCCATGACAATTGGCTGTAAGCAGGAGCACCAACAGGTCAAGGTGTTGGCCTTGGGAAAATACTGTGCATTGGACATTAAAACAAAAGTCCGGAGATACAAGAAGAAGAAGCCTTGTGGAAAGACTTTGTCTATGAGGAGGAGGGCAAAGATGTTGAAACAAAGAAGCTGGAAGCAGGACAAAGCAAGGAGATTGCTTCGAAGATAAAAGAAATCAAAACAGAAGCATCAGTGAGTCCTCAGATGCAAGACCCTTTGGAAGAAGTGAACTTAGGGGAAGGTTCTATACAGCAGTCCACCTATATAAGTGCTTCGTTGAATGCTCTCGACAGGGACCAGTTGTTGGTGGTCTTGAAGAAATATAAAGATTATTTTGCATGGTCTTATAATGAGCTATCAGGGTTGGATAGATCATTAGTAGAACATAGGCTCCCTATGAGACCTAACTTCAAGCCATACAAGCAAAAACCAAGAAGGATGAGTCCTGAAGTGATTCAGAAGGTCAAAAAAGAAATCCTTAGGCTCCTCAAGGCAGGCTTTATTAGGACAGCCAGGTATGTTGAATGGCTATCCAATATTGTGCCTGTAGTCAAGAAGAATGGTAAAATGAGGGTATGCATTGATTTTAGAAAATCTAAATCTAGCAACTTCGAAAGATAAGTATCCTATGCCCATAGTAGATTTATTGGTAGACAGTTCAGTAGGGCATCAACTTTTATCAATGATGGATGGGCACTCTGGTTATAACCAAATCTGCATTACAGAAGAGGATATCCACAAGACAGCATTCAGATGTCTTGGGAACATTGGCACCTTCGAATGGGTTAAAATGCCATTTGGTCTGAAGAATGCTGGGGTTACATATCAAAGAGCTATGAACACAATCTTTCATGATCTCATTGGAGGAAACTTAGAATGCTATATTGATGATATTTTAGTAACGTCCCAATCCATGAGGGAACATTTGTTTCACTTGGAAGCAGCTTTTGAAAGAATGAGAAAGTTCAAATTGAAACTTAATCCTCTCAAATGTGCTTTCGGTGTATTAGCTGGAAACTTCTTGGGCTATGTAGTACACAGGAGGGGAATACAGATTGATCAAAACAAAGCCAAAGCTATCATCGAAGCCAGGCCTCTATTAAGTAAGAAAGAAGTACAAAAATTCCTTGGGCAGGTTAATTTTCTTCGAAGATTTATTTCTAATACTGTAGGGAAAACTAAAGTATTTTCTTTTTTATTAAGATTGAAAGATGAAGAGGAGTTTGTGTGGACAGCAGAGCATCAAACTGCTTTCGAAGGTATCAAAGCCTACTTGGCTAAACCTCCAATGCTGATGCCACCAAGGGGTGATAAGTCCTTGAAGTTGTACATAGCTGCAGCAGAAAATTCACTGGAAGTGTTCTTAGCTCAGGACAATGGAGAAGGCAAAGAGCAAGCAGTTTATTACCTTAGTAGGTTTTTAAATTCTTGTGAATGTAAATACTCAGCTGTAGAAAAGTTATGCCTTGCATTGTATTTTGCTGCAATGAAATTAAGATACTATCTTTTGCCTACAACTGTCTTGGTAATTGCAACCATAGATTTGGTTAAATATATGTTATCTAGACCCATGTTGAGGGGAAGAATTGGCAAATGGATACTAGCTTTATCCGAATTTCATTTAGAATATGTCCCCTAAAAAGGTAGTAAAAGGACAAGTTTTAGCTAATTTTTTGGCAGACCATCCATGTTAAACAGAGAGCCAAGAAATAATGGAACTTGGTATGGTTAGTGTTGAACCATGGCAAATGTGGTTCGATGGGTCAAAAGCCAATGGTTTAACTGGAATTGGTGTGGTAATTAAGTCGCTACAAGGGGTAGAAACCACACATGGCTTCAGAGTGGATGAAATTACTTGTTCCAATAATCAAGCTGAATATGAAGCCTTAATAATGGGACTGGAAATACTTATTAGATTACAAGCTCATGCAGTTGACATATTTGGAGATTCTCAATTGGTAATTAACTAGGTGAAAGGGATTTTCAAATGTCAAAGTATAAGCATGTTGTCATACTATGTTGTTGCATTGCATTTGCTGTCTCAATTTCAGATGGCAAATGTAACTTATGTTCCCAGATTCTTGAATAGTAAAGCTAATGATGTGGCTCAGAAAGTTTCGAATTTCAAGAGAAGAGACAACACTCAAAGGAACATAAGCCAAACAACATATCACAAGGTAATACTATCTTTGAATAAAAGGAATATGGTTTTAGAAGTCAATCATAATGACTTACAAGAACAAGATTGGAGGCATCCAATAATGCAGTATCTGGCTGGCCCATCTTTGAAAGCTAGCAGAAAAATTAAATTGCAATCTATGCAATACATAATGTATGGTAATGCTCTCTACAAAAGGGGGCAGATAGGTTATTGTTGGAATGTTTAGGTCCAAAGGAAGCATTGACAGCTATGGCTGAGGTTCATGAAGGCATCTGTGGTGCTCATCAGCCTGGTGTAAAGATGAGATGGCTGCTTCGAAGACACTCTTATTATTGGCCAACTATCCTTAAAGACTGCATAGAATATGCTAGAGGTTGGTAGGCATGCCAAAAGAATGACACAATAAGGCACGTGCCCATAACTGACCTGCATGCAGTTGTGAAGCCTTGGCCATTTAGAGGATGGGCCACGAATATGATGTGGAAAATACACCCACCCTCTTCGAAGCATCATTGTTTCATTTTAGTGGCCACAGATTATTTCACTAAGTGGGTTGAAGCTAAGCCATATAAGGCTATAGACCAGATCGAAGTTATTGGATTCATTAAAGATCTGATCCACATATTTGGCATTCCACAGACTATAACTGTTGATAATGGGATTATATTTGATGGGAAAATGGTGAAGTCTTTTGTGGTAGAGTTTGGAATTAGCCTTGTTAATTCTACTCCCTATTATGCACAAGCCAATGGTCAAGCTGAATCATCCAATAAGTCCTTGAAAAAAGGAATACAGAAAGTTGTGGAAGACAATCCGAGGGATTGGCATAACTTGTTGTTGGATGTATTATGGGCTTATAGGACTTCTTCAAGGTCAAGTACAGAAATCACTCCTTATGCCTTAGTATATGGGCATGATGCGGTGTTACTTGTGGAAATTAATGTTAAGTCCTTGAGGGTGAGATGCCAGGATCAGTTAGATTTTGAGCAATACCATCAGAGTATGTGCTTAGAATTAGAAAGTATAGATGAAGCTAGAATTCTGGCATTAAATAGCAATCTTTTCCAAAAGAAGAAAGCAGCCAAAAACTATAATAAGAACGCTAAGTACATTAGCTTTGATGAAGGTGATTTGGTATGGAAAACAATACTCTCAATAGGGATTAAAAGCCACAAGTTTGGCAAATGGTCACCTAACTGGGAAGGACCATATCAAATTCATAGAGTCTTGCCTTCGGGAGCATATTATTTGAAAATTTTGAATGGATATGTACATTTGAAGAGGATTAATGGCAGATATTTGAAGTCTTATTTTCCAACCATATGGGAAACACAAGGAATAGAATAAATGCTAAGTAAAAGAACATGAAAACACTCAAATGATGATGTAACAAGCCCGCGAGGGACCTCGCTATAGTTCGGACTCGATTTGTGCCACGGTTCTAAATCTTGAACCAAAGAGTCCAAATCCGGCAAATCGTTTTGAAAACGGATTTTTTTTGAAAGAAGTGCCAAACATGGACTGCTTTGCCAGATAACAGAGTCGCCACCTAAATATTTTTTAAATGGGAAATTTAGAAAACCCTAACTCGGTGCCAAAGGCCATGTGTCCGTCATCACCAAAGTTGGCTCGGGAACTTGGGTACGATTGGGGAAGGTCACATCGTGAGCACCCCCGCTCGCCCGGTCAAAGACCGGCCTCTACTAACCATGATATCTGCTTTTGAAAACATTGTATGCTCTTATTCCGGTTATTAGCCTAGGTTACTATGTGATGCTTGCAGCAAACAAGTATAGACCGAGTCGCCTGAATTGGAACAAAACATTTCATGTTTGTTTGAAAGACGGTTTGCTACCCGCAGGTAGGCTTAAAATGCAGATTTTGCCACCCTCGGGTGGGCTTAGAAAACATGGTGTTGCCACTAGCTAGTGGGCTTAAAACAAACAGTCGATGAATTGTCCCAATTCAGATAACCCAACCTTCACCCACAGGCATTCAGGCAGTTATATCACATAAGCAAATAGCCTCATGGCAAGCATGCTGTTCATGGCAACACTCACACGCATGCAAGGATGCTAAAGCATAAAACTCACCGAGTACTCCAAGCCAAAACAGAAACCGATTAGAAATCTATGCATGATCCTAAATACACAGAATTGCCTAATGCAACACATGCAAAATGCAACTATAGCAGGCTCGGCTATTCTAAATATGACATATGGAATGCTACAACTAATACGTATTCAACCTGGAATTGAAAATGCAGTTTGTATGATGCGCCGAGCCCGGTGTGTGCAAAACAGATGAATGATGCAGACATGCTGTCATACTGTATGCTAATTGAAATATGTCCTATATCTAACCATCATAAGCAGATAAATAAAAGGGAAGAAAGACGTGGGGTTGGAAGACATACATCACACTCACCCACACTTATTACAGTTATGCCCTCGCGCAGAGGGTCCAAATAAATAATAATACAGTCCGAAATAAAAGAATAATACAATCCAAAATATTACAGTCCGAAATAATATACAAATTCCTAATTAATTAACAAATTAACTAAGAAAATAAATAAACTGGCATGCAAGCCAGGGACTGTCTTGATTCTATTCCGGATGATGAATGATGTATGCCCGGATGCCTTTGCGCGGAAATCCATGGCGGTGCCCCGATTAGCCTCTGTTTGCATTTTTCTCGAAATGCGTGCCAGACTCTGAAAAGTTGCTGATTCTTCATTTTGCTGCAACAGAGAGCAGGAAAGGAGCATAGCAATGTATTTCACGAATATATGCATGCCTCGATCCTCGTGCCACCAATCACGCATATCGATGCATGATGGCCGAGGAGCTGAATTGCACAACTCAATATAGGATGAATGCACATGAATGCTACAACAAAACCTAACTCCATCATGGATAATCTGGAGTGTCGGTGACTTGGGAATTGAGACCCGTTCCGTCACTCGGAGTACGAAACGTGCCTCGTTTCCCGTGCTCGGGCTAATTCCTATCCCGAACACTATGCAATATGCATGATATGCATGAAATGTAGCTAATATGCAACCTAGTATGCACAATGCGGATGAAAATGACATGCCTCGAAATGCGTGCACACGGGCACGCAAATCGAGGAAATGTATGAATGCAATGCAAATAGGCATGAATGCGATCTAATATAATTTAGCATGCATGATGCTATGAAAATGAGATACCTCGAAATGCGTGTCCACGGGCACGCGAACCGAGGAATGCGGAATGACACACGAAATGCAATGATGGGCTTATACCAACATGAGAGGGCCTCAGCCGCACTCATATAGGATGCCATCGGATAAAAAAGAAGTGCCTCGAAATGCGTGCACACGGGCACGCAAACCGAGGCAATGACATAAAGGCACGAAATAGCCTGAAATATGATATACAATGAGACTAAAATGAGATGTCTCGAAGTGCGTGCCCACGGGCACGCAAACCGAGGAAATGACATGCACGATGCAATGAGACTAAAATGACATACAGAATGCAAAATGGACTTACACTAACATGAGTGGACCTCAGCCACACTCACATAAGAAGCCGTCGGATAAAAATGAAGTGCCTCGAAATGCGTGCATGCGTGCACACGGGCACGCAAACCGAGGCAATGGCATATGCAATGCAAATGACCTAGAAAATGCAAATTGGGCTTACACTAACATGAGAGGGCCTCAGCCGCACTCATATAAGAGGCCGAGAGATGAAAAAAAAGAGATGCCTCGAAATGCGTGCGCACGGGCACGCAAAACGAGGAGATGGCATACGCAATGCCGTATGGGCTTACACCAACACGAGTGAACCTCAGTCACACTCACATGGGAGGCCATCAGATAAAAAAAAATGAGTTGCCTCGAAATGCGTGCACACGGGCACGCGAACCGAGGCGATGATGTAAAGCATGAAATGACATGGCAAATGATATGCAAACATACTAATGGAATTTCAGCACTGAAATGTGGGGGAAAACAGTCCCGAATCATGGCCAAAGTACACCCGATGCACGGAATAATCCCGAAATGCGAATTTAGGCGCCTGAAATGGCCTATAGCCCTACTAAACATGCACAATATGGATATAACATGTAAAACAGTAGCAAGGAAGCCTCTAAACTAGCATTTTTTCAGTACAAAGTATGGCCAAACAATGATCACAAGTATGGCAAAAATAGCTTGCAAAAATGGGGGAGAAGAGGAGAATTACAAAGCAAGTGGTATATACAGTGCTCAAACTGAAAAACACAGTTCTAAAAAATTAAAGAGGGGCCAAAAATATGCACATTTACAAGAGATGACATCCCCCAATTCAGTATGTAGATAGGCTAAACATAGCATGCAAAATAATGAGCCAACAAAGGCTATAACATGAGGTACCAAAAGCATGCATCAAAAAACCTTGGACCCTTAACAAAACATGAAGAATGGGTCATTTTAAGACACTTTCTAAGCCTGATAAAGGCTGAAAACAGAAGCTAAACAAGCCTAACAAAGCATGCAATTTTACGGTAAACTGAAGGAATTGCGAAACAAGTATAAGATAGAGTTACCAAACATAGTTGCACCCTTCTTCAATGTTGAAGAGGGACCCAAAATAGGCCCACTCACAGTATATTGCATGCTCAAAAACAGATCACTCATGAGCTAAAAATAGCATGCAAAAGTAAGAGTATAACATGAATTCAAAGCAAGTGGCATGCAGAGCATGAAAACAAGGTTGAGCCTTTCTTCAATATTGAAGAGGGGCTCAAAATAAGCACAATATTAGTTCATGAGATGCTCCAAATCAGATCACAAATAGGCCAAATAAATCATGCAATTTTACGGGAAATATGGAGGATTACAAAGAAAGTGCATGATAGAAAGGCCAAACATGATTGAGCCCTTCTTCAATGTTGAATAGGGACTCAAAATAGGCCCACTCACAGTTTATATCAAGCTCGAAAATGGATCACTCATAAGCCAAACAAAGCATGCAAAATATTGGCATAAAGAGTGATATTGAAAGAGGTGTATCATAGAGGTGCCAAATGGGGTTGAGCCCTTCTACAATGTTGTAGAGGGGCTCAAAATAAGTCTAATCTCAGTAGGGGTCGGAGCCCAAAACAGAGAGAAAATAAGGTAAAGAATTGATGCAAAAAAGTGCTAGAAAAAGGGAATTAGTGACTTACCCTTGAAGACCTCACTTTTGCTACCTTTTGGCTTGATGAAAGTTGCTTCTAAGCCTTTGAAAATCACTCCTTTGCTGCTGGAATGGGGGTGGTGATGGTGAGGTTTAGGGTTGATGAAGGAATGAGCTAGGAACTTGAAGCTTTTTAGGGTTTTGGAGATGGAAAATGGAGTCAAATGGAGATAACCTCTTGAGATGAATTTTTGTAATCCTAGCAAAGAGGGGGATCAGCCCCTTAAATGGGCAAGAAAGGGGTGTAAAAGGGGAGGGAAATGCATCCAAGCTTTCCCTCCCAAAATATCCCCCGGAGGACAGGGATATTTTGAAAAGCAGCTGCACAGCTGTAAAGAGCTCAAAAGCAGAAAGCAGGCCGGCCAGGTATATTTCTTGAAGGTGGCCGGCCAGCCACCCCAACTGGTCGGCCAGCCACTCCCCCTGGCCGGTCGGCCATGGCCAAAAAATGAACTGAACAATTGCTGGCCGACCACCATGTTTTAGGGTCCTCCCATGTGTGCAGAACAAGGTTCCAAGGTTGGAATTTGGCAACTCTGAAACAGGAGTCACAACATTGAACTTGAAGGAGAGGCTCAAAAATGAAAATCACAATTACTGGCCGACCAGTACTTTTTGGTGTCCTCCCATGTGTGTAGAACACAAATATGTGGTTTGGGTTTGAAGAAAGTGGCCCTAGGGTGGTCAACATTAGCCCGGAAGTGAGCAAAACGGGCGCCGGAGGAGCGAAACTGGTTTTCTGGAACAATTGTTGGCCTGCCACCCTCCAGTGATCTTCCTGGTGCTAAAACAGAGGTACCTGCCAAATTTGAACAAAAACTAATGCAAAATGAATGCTCGGGGCCCAAATCACGCAGTTCGGGGTCCCGAAAATAGGCTGCAGGCACCGAAAGTGGCGTTCGGCCACAAAGTGGGTATCAGAGGCCCCAGTGTTCCTCAATATGATAAAACAGAGGTCCCCGCCGAAAATGAACAAAAACCGATGCGAAATGAATGCTCGGGGCCCAAATCACACAGTTCGGGGTCCCGAAAATAGGCTGCAGGCACCGAAAGTGGTGTTCGGCCACGAAGTGGGTATCTGAGACCCCAGTGTTCCGCAGTATGATAAAACAGAGGCACTTGCCAAAAACCGAAGAAATCGGAGATGGTTGGGCGGTCCCGAACCGAGGCACACGGCCTGACAGCTCCGAAAACCGGAAACCGAGCTCCGAAATGGGCAAAATGGCCTACGGCCACGAAAAGTAACCCACGGCCACTGAGAGATAGTCTACGGGACCACTCCCTCCCCTCAGGAAAGAAAACAGAGAAAACCGAGTCTGGTTCGCAAACCGAGGCAGGACACGAAAGAGAGTTCGGAAGTCCGGAGGCAGGGCGCACGGCCGCGACTCTGAGGCTTCTGAACGAGCACAGTATGCAACATCACCGAGCGCTCAATCGGTGACATCTGAGTCTTAAGGTCGGTCAAAAATGGGGTGTCTACAGTTGCCCCTCTTTGACAGAACTCGGAAGTCAAGAAGTGACGGGAGTGAATGTCAAAGCCCAGAGACGACCCATTTTTGACAAGGCCGAAGACTTAGACAATCATACTAGATGAACAGATATGTGCCCGCAGGCGTGCCCGCAGGCAAAGGGGCAAAATGCAAAGCGACATGCACAGAGCCAAATGATCATGCAAATGCATCAAGCTGTAATGAAGCAAGTATTGACAAATAGATGCAACAGTTTTAAGCAAGAATGCAAAGCACCAACTACATTTCATGCAGTTAGGAATGCGGAGAATTATTCAATTCTCGTCGCGTCTCACACGGAGAAGATACGATACCTGCGTGATTCGTCTGGTCGCACCAGCCTCAAATGAACCGTACATACAATATCGTGCCTGCAAAATAGAGAAATTCAACAAGAACAATATGCCAACAACATATATTCAATGTGATTTCTGTGATTCTGAAAGTTTGACACACGCAGTGTCGGCGAGTGGATGCATCACAATGCGAGAAAAGATAATGCGTGACAACGTATGCTCAAGCATAGAAGTATTGTACACCAAGAAATCACGTATGACAATGCAAAACATTCATGAGAATGCAAATTATGAGCCAAATAATGCAAAACGAGCACAAATCAGGGTGCCTATTTGTTGCGCAACAACGAGCTGGGAAACGCGCATTTCGGCGACGGCAACTCGATCGCGGCTTCTGATTCACCTCCCGGAGAGGTCACAACATGTTTAAAAAGGATACACTCTGATTTTGATGTATAATGATGAGACACATGTCAGAAATTGCAATTAAAGTTCCGGTGGAGCAATTCGGCGCCAGAAAGTGCACTTTTCTTGAACTTTTTCAGGTCCCGGGAACTCCGATTTTCCTCAAAATTTGCAGAGAGGTAGGGGAGGGGGTGGGGACCATGGTCGGCCAGCTCATTGCCCTAGGAGAGGCCATCAGCCAGGGGCAAAATAGTAAATGGCCGGCCAGCCAGAAAAGGTGGCCGGCCGGCCACTGCCCAAAAGTAGGGGCATTTTGGTCATTTCGGCTATTTCTATATATATCCACCTCCATTCAATCCGAAATCACTCCCCCAAGTGTGAAATTCTCTCCTCTTGCTTCCTAAGCCATTTTCTTCTTCAGATCTGCATTTTATACGCGCCCTCCGGCCTTCCACACAAGTTGTTTTCGCGAAATCTTCCAGTTTTAAACACTTTGAGCCGACTAAATTTTGATTCCGGGGCTTCTCTTCTCATTGTCACCACCTGAGGTAAGTTTGTCTCATTATTTGGAAGATTTTTCCGGGGGTTGACTTTTGTTGACTTTTCATTTCCCGAGAGTTGACTTTTGTTGACTTTTTCCAATTTTTGCTCATTTTGCTCATTTTTGCTTCTCTTTGCAGATTTCTTGATATGGCGGGTCATTTCCCTCACGGTGGAGGTTTTCCCGGCACCGGAGATGATTTTGATATTATGACATTGCCCCCAAGGGTTCGCCCTTTTGTTCCCGATCGATACGCCCTAGCGGTACATAGGCTTCCACGGGCCACTTTCCGTCATTTCTCCGAGTTCAACGATCGGGTACCAGGGGATCTTCTTCTGCGAGAGCCGGAGCAGCACCTCTCCCATGATGCAGAGGTATTTTACTTTATTTTCTGTATCTTTCGTGCATTTTGTACCTTTGCCATGCTTAGACACACAGTTTAGCTTATGACATAGTACTTGCATCCTGAGCATGTGACTTAGCCACTTGAATTTCATGAACACAGCTCATTGACTGATCGTGAACGCACAGTACACATTAGTTAGAAATTGAACACACGGCTCAAACATTGATTCACCGAACACACAGCCCGAAGTTGAAAATGAGCACACAGCACATACTGACTAAGAGTAGAACACACAGTCCCAAACTCAAATTTTCTAAACACGCAGCCCAGATTTGAAGCGAACACACAGCCCACTGATTAAGAGTTGAACACACAGCCCTAAACTCTGATTTACTGAACACACAGCCCAGATTTGAATTGAACACACAACCCACTGATTAAGAGTAGAACATACAGTCCCAAACTCTGATTTACTGAACACGCAGCCCAGATTTGAAGTGAACACACAGCCCACTGATTAAGAGTAGAACACACAGTTCCAAACTCTGATTTACTGAACACGCAGCCCAGGTTTGAAGTGAACACACAGCCCACTGATTAAGAGTAGAACACACAGTCCCAAACTCTGATTTACTGAACACGCAGCCCAGATTTGAAGTGAACACACAGCCCACTGATTAAGAGTAGAACACACAGTTCCAAACTCTGATTTACTGAACACGCAGCCCAGGTTTGAAGTGAACACACAGCCCACTGATTAAGAATAGAACACACAGCTCTAAACTCTGATTTACTGAACACGCAGCCCAGATTTGAAGTGAACACACAGCCCACTGATTAAGAATAGAACACACAGCTCTAAACTCTGATTTACTGAACACGCAGCCCAGATTTGAAGTGAACACACAGCCCACTGATTAAGAGTAGAACACACAGTTCCAAACTCTGATTTACTGAACACGCAGCCCAGGTTTAAAGTGAACACACAGCCCACTGATTAAGAGTAGAACACACAGCCCAAAACACGGATTTACTGAACACGCAGCCCAGATTTGAAAGTGAACACACAGCCCACTGATTTGTACATAGCTCATTCATTTCATTTGCACACAGCTTGTTCATTTCAGTTTGCACACAGCTTGTATTTTCTTGCGTACTGAACACATGTATTCATTCTGAACGCAGGTTGGTTCTCGCACCGTGCGAGGGTATGGCTCCACCGCCGCAAGGGAGTGGTATGCTGAGCTTCCGGAAGCTGTCCGGGATTTGGTTGACTTTGCAGGATTCGGACCATTCTGCAGGGGGTTATCTCATTGTCTTATCAGTAGGACATTGTTTGCTGCTCTGGCGGAGAGATGGTGGGACACCACCAATTCTTTCCATTTTTCTGCGACCGGGGATATGACCATGACCCCACTGGACTTCGCCGTACTCACCGGCCTAGACCTAGGCGGTGGACCCATTCCCTATGATGAGGATATGGGTGAGTGGGAGGCTGCTTGGATGCATCTATTGGGGGCACTCCCGCCTGTAGACAGAGCTTCCGGGAGGGTTCGGTATACTTGGTTCTCTTCCCATTTCCGGCGGCCACAGATGGAGCCTGAGTCTCCCGAGGAGGTCGAGCAGTATACCCGTGGTTTCCTCATGTTCCTCTTTGGCACCACTCTGTTTGCTGATAGAGGGAACATGGTTGCGCTGTATCTCTTGAGTGCCCTAGTAGACCTATCACAGGTCAATCAGTATGATTGGGGCGGCGCTGGCCTGGCTACCCTTTATTGTTACATGAGCGCAGTCTCTCGCGGGTGGGGGGACTTACTCGGCGGCTACTGGAGAGCTTGGGAGGTACATTCTGTCCTCTTGATTTACATTTTTGCTCCGCATTACTTATTCACTGCACACACGGCGCACTTTGCATTCTGTATTCTGCCTTTAGCACTTTGTATTCACATTCCGCACTGCTTTTCTCAGCTATGGGTATATGCATATTTCCCCACATTAGCCCCGGAGATGGAGGTGGCAGGACCTCCTATGACTCCGTTTTCATTGATGTTTGAGGGCGAGCACCTATCGAGGCCTCGAGAGACTCTCTTCTCTCTGCGACAGTACTTCGACACCGTGCGCGCGACAGAGGTATTTCAGAACTCTCAGTTCCTTTCATTTTCATCTTTGATCTGCTTTGTATTTCTTGATTTCTGATTGATTTGTACACTGGTTATCCGCAGATCACCTGGCAACCCTGGGCAGTCTTTGGCGACGATCTCGAGAATCAGTACCCCGAAGGGTCGACTAGTTCCCAGTATAGGTTCCTGCTCGAGGGACCAGTCGGCAGGGCTTGGTTCCTGGGGGAACGCATTCAGCGTCAGGTGTGGGGGTATGATTCTCAGGACCCTCCTGCTGTGCCTCCACCCACTATGCGGACTGCCGACAGGCTATCTACTGAGGAGGTCACTAGGGACATGCAGGGCACCGATGCTTTATTACATCTCATTGAGGGGAACTACGCCACCTATCGCCGCATATATCTGATGCCCCCCTTGACGGGAGTACGGGCTCCACCACTGAGGCCCACTGGTGCACCATCTTCGAGTCGTGCCCGTGCTGCAGACATCCCCTCTTCTAGCAGGGCTGGTGCATCTAGAGGTAGAGGCAGTTCGATTCCTCCGATCCCTCCGACTCTCGATCATCCTGGATGGCCAGATATGCCGACTGAGTTGACGAGTTGGCAGTATGGGACTACTTCGCCGATTCCGATCCCTATAGAGCCTCCGATGCCTGGTCACAGATATGTCAGAGACCCTGATTCACCACCGGTATGTTTTACAGCTTTGATTTATCAGTCGGACATTTGGACATCCATTCCTTTACTGATAGTTTTGCATTTGTGTCTGTAGCCTCCAGTCGAGTACATGGACGAGATGCTTGGGATGTTAGCCTCACTTGAGGGGATGGTCCTGCGTAGAGAGGCACAGATGTCCATTATGGGCTTCCAGGTACCCTTCATCTCTCTTGCATTTATCATATTCGTGATGACATGCTGGTCTTGAGCATTCTGCTGCACTGATAGGCTGTGTAGAACACATCTGGCACACACCCCACTCACATACTGTACTTGCACCTGCTTTTTATGTTTGAACTGATGTATTGCACTTTTCATTTTCAGATGCCTCCCGTATATGCTTCGACACGAGGTGGGCCACCCGGGCCTTCTCAGAGAGGTCGAGGTGTTAGACCTACTCGAGGTACTGGGCCCCGAGGAGCTGGGCCATCCAGGCCTTACCGAGGAGCTCGAGGAGCAGGGTCGTCTCGCAGACGCAGGGCACCCATTGTCGAGGATGAGGAGGAGGAGGTCGCAGACCGTGTGTCAGAGACATCCCCTGAGGAGGGAGGCTCCGGTCTTGGTTCCGGGAGCGGAGGCGAGGCTGAGGGGGATCCGGAGGATGACAGCTCTGATCCGGATGGTGATGATGGTGCAGAGGTTATCCCGCAGAAGAGGATGAGAGGGCCTCCTCATTCCCGTTCCCGAGGATACTGATGTTATTTCCTGCTTTATTTTACTTTTTGGCTAGTAGTTTGTAGCACTTTGCACATTGTTAGGCAGTTTTATTTCCTGTAAAACTTGTACCTTTATTTTGTTGTAAAACATGATGGAATGAAACAGCTTTTTGAAAAGATGTTTGTATTTGAAATTCTTAGCATCGCATCGCATCATTTTGCACAAAAATGGAATTGAATGGAAATGTGCCTTGTGTATTTACCGGGTCAGGTAATGAACCGACGCAACAAATCAAAACAACTCGGCTCACTAAGAAATAACAGAATCTTAGCAAGTTTACAACTCGATAAGCAAAATACAACAATGTTAACGACTCAATAGACAAGACTTAACAAAATTGTGTAACCAAAAAGTAACAATTCAAAACACAAAATGCGACAGCTCGACAAAACTTACAACTCGATAAACAAAACAACAACTCGATAAGCAAAACACAACAAAACGTACTTCGGACGGACAATCCGGATGATGGAACGCACCCGTAACTGAGAGAAATGGAGGCCTTCGACATTCCCGCTGCATGAAAGTGCCTCAAACTTCCTTCCGGCGGGCAAAATAGGACCAACGCGCGGCCGAAAACATTTTGCATTTGGAGACTAGAGAGTGGCCGGCCTACTAGAATAGATGGCCGGCCGGCCACCTCCCCCGTAACCTCCAGAAATTTGACACGTGTCCTTTAAATAGTGTTTTGCCCCTCTATAAAAGCCCCACCCTTGGAACTCATTCATTTCATCACTTCTCCTCGCAAAAATGGAGGCATTTCTCACAGAAAATCACACATCTTGGATTTCTTCTTTAGATGGCTCAGAGAAGTTGAACTTCCGGGGTTTTGGCTTGAACACACTATTCACGCTAGGCCGGACTCCACTGCATCTTCCTTTTCTCTATGCCGTGGCAAAGTTTTGGAACCCGGTGACGCACGTCTTTAGCTTTGGCGGGCAAGAGGTATGTCCTACTTTTGAAGATTTTCAAATCTTAATGGAGTCCGAGCGAAGCGAGGAAATTCTGCCCCAGCTCAATTTTAGCTATGCCCAAACCTTAGGGCGGATGTGCGGTCTTAATGCGCATGATGCTAGATCTCTGATTGGTGATGGCATGTTGGATATCCCGAGCCTGATTTACCGATTTTCTGATGCCGGTGACCGCAGCAACCACTATTGGCAAGGTTTCCGGCAGCATGCCCTCTGCTTGTGCCTACTATCTCATTTTCTGTTTGTCTCGGGCTCCGGAGGAGCTAGCATCCGTTTGATTGAAGTCGCCCAAGGTTTGAGAGAAGGAAAGAGTTGCATCGCCATGACTCTGGCCGAGACACTGATGGGCTTGGATGCTTTCCACCGCCGGGAGACAACCAGGTTTGCAGGGAGTCCACTACTGCTACAGGTAATGTTTCCCACCCAAGCTCACATGTATATTTGCTCACATCACTCGGCCCTCGGGCTCGGTTTTTCTCACAAAACCCTCATCTTACTTTTCTCTCATCGCGCATCTCTCTATTCTTTATTCTCTCATTTTTCATCCCTCCCCAGATATGGTTGATGGATAAATTGCAAGTTGTGGACTCTTGTCCTGCTTACTCAGCCCGTGGCTACTTTTTTCGGCAACGCCTAGTGCATGCACCTGATGAGAGCTGGTGGTTTGAATGGATGTGCAACTTGTCGGTGGATCGCATTGCGTGGCGTTGTCCTTGGCTCAATCTCCCGGCAATGAGCTATAGCATGTCCCGGCAGGTCGGGATTCGACTGATCGGCTTGACTCATTGTGTGTTCTATTTCCCATTCCGTATTCTGCGCCAGTTTGGCCGTGATCAGACTTGCCCTCCGGAGGGGATTGAGTATCCGGCTACATTTCCAGTTCGAGGCGCACAGCTGGCTCGACAGGCCGCAGCATGGAGAGTTAGAGAGCTTCTGGCCCCTGCTCCTATTTTCAGTTGCACTTTATCTGACGAGTGCTGGGATTGGCTCAACGAAGAAGCACAGGTTGGGCCTAGGTTGGCATCAGAGGCTTCAACTAGCTCTGGAAGGGGGCGCAGGGACACCTGACTGGACTATGCCCCAGATTTATTGCTTTATTAGTACTTTCAAGTTTTCTTTATGAGTGTAATAAAAAAGCAACTTCAATTGTATGCAAGAGCAGGAGAACTCTGTTTTGAAATCAATGAAATTGAAGGTTGTGGTACTGAAAATTTTCCGCTTTGGTCCAAAAATGGTCTTAGTTGTGAAAAGATTAATTTTGAACAAAGTCAACTTTTATTAAAACTTTTCAAAACTATTTTCGATATGGATCAGAACTGGACACGCCTGAGATCTGTCACTGAGATGCACAACCCCGGATCCTAGCAACTGGAAAGTTGCCCCTAGTCTGAATGGTACCACAGCACCTCCTGGCAACGGAAAGTTGCCCCTAGTTTGAATAGCACTATACCGGAGATCACGATAAATGCTGATGAATAGAGATGACTGAGACGATCAAATGGACAAAGTTGATCGGGGAAGATGTTTATGGCTGAACTTCAGGATGAAGCTGCCTACGTATCCCATAGATGGGAATCAAGCCTTACGTAGTTCAGGCTCAGGTTCGCTCGGGTATTTTTACTCTCCTTTTGCGCTCTAACTTTTGCCAAGGCCGCCCTTTGCGGGTTTTCAACCTTGCGGGCTCAGTTTTTATAATTTCAAATTTTTCTATGCTCTGAGTTTTGCCTAGGTCGCCCTTTCGGGTTTTCGGCCTAGCGAGCCTCTCAAGGATAGTATTTCTTCAACTTGTCCATGTTGATCGGTTGTGAAAACTCTAAGCCATCTAGATCCATCAGAACCACAGCCCCACCTGACCAGATTGACTTAATGATGTAGGGACCAGTCCAATTGGGTCTGAACTTGCCCCTTGGGTCGTGGATGGGAGCTCGGTTGTCCTTGAGCACCAAATCTCCTTCTTTCAAATTCCTGGACTTAACCTTCTTGTTAAAAGCCCGGGCGATTCTGCGTTGATAACCCTGAACATGGTACAGTGCCTTCAACCTTCTTTCATCAAAAAGCATGAGTTCCTCAAATCTATTTTGCTGCCAATCTGCTTCGGCTATCTGGCACTCAGCCAATACTCGTAATGACGGGACCTCAATCTCAATAGGCAGGACGGCCTCCATCCCATAGACCAATGAGTACGGAGTTGCCCCAGTAGAAGTTCTAATCGAAGTCCTGTAGCCCCACAGAGCGAACGGCAGCTTATCTGGCCAATCCCGATAGGTTTCCACCATCTTCTGCAGTATGCGCTTGATGTTCTTGTTGGCGGCCTCAACTGCTCCGTTGGTTTGCGGCCGGTAAGTAGACGACTTATGAAAAGCCACATTGTATTTTTCCAACAAGTCTATCACTTCCTTCTTGAAGTGGGAACCATTGTCTGAAACGATTTCATTTGGGACTCCGTAGCGGCAGATGATGTTGTTCCTGATAAATTTTGCTACATGCGAAGCTTTCAACACCGCATAAGATTGGGCCTCGACCCACTTTGTAAAATAATCTATCGCTACCAAGATGAACTCATGCCCATTCGACCCCTTTGGCGTAACAGCCCCGATCACATCAATTCCCCAGACAGAAAACGGCCATGGCGAAGTCATGTTGTACAGCTTTGACGGCGGAATGTTCATGCGATTCGCATGAATTTGACACTTGTGACATCGCCGGACGAAACCAATACAATCCTCCTCCATGGTGGACCAGTAATAACCCTGTCTGAGGATCTTCCTTGCCAGCATGACCCCATTCATGTGTGCTCCACATTCTCCTCCATGGATAGCTTCCATCAGACGCTTTGATTCCTCTGCATTGACACACAGTTTATGCATTCCCAGATGACCCCTTTTATACAGTTTACCCCCGCAGATGATGAACTGAACGGCCAATCTTCTTATTGCCCTTTTGTCTTTGGCATTTACCCCTGGCGGGTACGCTTCTTTCTCCAAGAAATTCCAGATATCGTGATACCAAGGGTGTTCGTCCTGAACTTCATCTATGGCTACAATCGACTCATAGGCAGGTGCAAATTTCTGATCAATGATGACTGGACGCATCCGGATTCCAGTCGGGATGTCTATCATAGATGATAGAGTTGCTAAAGAATCTGTGAACCTGTTGTTCTCTCTCAGTAGATGAGTAAAACTTAACTTTTCAAACCGAGGAATCAGCAAGTCCAAGGTCTGGTGATACATCATCATATTTTCCTCTTTTACTTTCCAGTCTCCTTTAGCTTGAGACACAACAAGGTTCGAATCCCCAATGACATCCAGCCGTTTTGCCCCTAGTTCTAGGGCTGCTTCTAAACCAGCGATACACGCCTCGTATTCTGCTTCATTGTTCGAGACTTTGAATCGGAGTTTGAAGGCCAGAGGGATACGGGAATTGTCGGGTGCTATCAGCAACACTCCTATCCCATACCCGTGTTGATTTGACGCTCCGTCAAAGTACATCGTCCAAATTTCATCGTCGATATACAGAATTGCTTCATCTGGGAATAGATACTCAACTGCTTCATCCCCCTCAACCGGATGGTCGGCAAGGAACTCTGCCACTGCTCTTCCTTTCACTGACTTGCGTGTGACGTATGTGAGATCAAATTCGGAGAGCAACAGCAACCAACGGGCTAGCCTACCTGTAAGTGCTGGTTTCTCAAAGAGATATTTGATGGGATCAAGTCGTGAAACCAACATTACAGAGTGAGCTAACAGGTAGTGCCGCAGCTTCCTGGTAGCCCATACCAGAGCTAAGCAAGCCTTTTCTAGCGGCGTATACCGAGTCTCATACTCCAGCATTTTCTTGCTCAAATAATAGATGGCTCTTTCCACCTTATCTTCTGATTCTTGTGCAAGCATGCAGCCCATTGTAGTTTCAGTCACTGACAGATACAAAATCAACGGTTTCCCCGGTTCTGGTGGTGATAAAACGGGTGGGTTCTGTAGATATTCTTTAATCTGTTCAAATGCAGCTTGACATCGGCCGTCCCATTGGAACTTCTTTCATTTCTTGAGGAGGCCAAAAAGTGGTTCACAAGTCAAGGTTAGTTTTGAAATAAACCGTCTTATGAATTGCACTTTACCCAGAAAGCCTCGCACCTCCTTTTCAGTCCTTGGTGGTGGCATTTCTAAGATGGCCTTGATTTTGGAAGGATCGACCTCGATGCCCCTTTGTGTAATCAGAAACCCCAGCATTTTTCCCGCTGTAACACCAAATGTACATTTCTGAGGGTTTAGCCGCAACCGGAATTCCCTTATCCTTTGGAAAAACTTATGCAAGGCGGTGTAGTGGCCCTCTCTTTCTTTGGACTTGACAATCATGTCGTCCACATACACCTCAACCTCTTTGTGGATCATATCATGTAATATTGTGGTCGCGGCCCGTTGATAAGTAGCTCCAGCGTTCTTCAACCCAAACGGCATTACCCGGTAGCAGTATGTCCCCCACGGGGTGGTGAATGCAGTCTTTTCCCGGTCTTCGGGTGCCATCACTATTTGATTGTACCCTGAGAAGCCATCCATAAATGGGAGCAAAGCATGCCCTGCCGTGAAATCTACCAACTCATCGATGTGCGGCAAGGGGAAGTCGTCCTTCGGACTAACTCTGTTCAAATCCCTGAAGTCTACACACACCCGGATCCTGCCATCTTTCTTCGGCACCGGCACAATGTTGGCCAACCAAGTCGGATATTCAGATACCAGCAGGAAGCCTGCGTCAATTTGCTTGGTGACCTCTTCTTTGATCTTGAGAGCCCAATCCGGGCGGATCCTTCTGAGTTTCTGCTTGACAGGTCGGGCCTCGGGGTCAAGGGGGATCCGATGCTGTACAATCTCAGGATCGATTCCAGGCATGTCTTCGTAGGACCACGCGAAAACATCTTTGAAATCTTTTACTAAAGCGACTAGTCGCTCACGTTCCTCCGAAGACAACGTGGACCCGATCTGGACCAGCCGCGGGTCCTCCTCAGTACCAACGTTCACGGTAGTGATTTCATCCACTAGGGGTTTAACAAACCTCTCCTGCTCCTGTTCAATTAAACGTTGTAAAACCGGAGGAACTTCGTCCTCTTCGTTTTCATCAAATTTTGAAAGTCTGAATTAATACAATAAATTAGGGGCACAGAAAAGTACTCGGAAACCACAGGCAGTTCATTCTCATTAAGTTCATCCAAATCGTCCTCGGTTACAATAGACTCAAATGAGAAAGAAAAAAACGACCTGGACAAGACCGTGGCATCCGGGTTAACATCCCCAGGAGTACCAGACTCAGACTCAGTCGAGCTGGAACCTGATTCCGACTCACAAGACTCGGTGGAATCAGATTCCGGCTCACTACCTGACCCGGTGCTGCTGGACAGAAATCCCTCCTCGTATTGCCAGGTGAGGGAGGGTGCGATTGATGCATCCAAGATAGCTGCTGGTCGGCTCGCAGCCGTTTCATTCCCAATCATGGAAACCACAAAGTTATCCCCCAAGCACTCTTGGTCGATCGGAGGATCAGAGAGGAGACATGCCAGTGCTACCCCCATTTCAAATTCAATGCCCTCAGGATCCACTGCTTTATACTGCTCAACCTCAGTTGTTGGGTCTGTCTGCTCTGTGGCAACGTCATCCCCGGATAGTTGCAGGTCGAAAAAGATCTCGAAGCCTGGCACACGCTTCTTCTCCGCGTTCAGCCACGGCTCTGGGAAGCCGCAAAATGGAAAGTCCTCTCCCTCCCGGACAAAGCGTCCGTTCAGGGTACCCTGGATGGGCCTATGCATTAAATCAAAAGGCTTCCCAGCCTGTTTTGCTCTGGCTCTGCCGGCCATTTCCTTACCTTTTCTCACCCAGTCCTCTTTGGTGGGCAGATAACCCAGTCCAAAGGTATGCGGGTTATGTGGCACTTCGGCCAACGCTGCGACTCATTTCCTGCCGCTTCTTCCAATCCCATCCCGGGGATATGTTGTAGCTTGTTCATGAGGTAGACGGATTGAGCACTGACGTACACACCTTCATTCACAGCCATGATGTTTTGCACCACCCGGGCCTTAGCCAAAGTAAATCCCGATATAAACACGTCCTCCATGCCGTGTTCAATCTCTAAGACTGGCGTAGATATCTCCGGAGGGGGATGGATTGATGAGTTCCCAAACACAATGGCTACTCCCTTTCCACAGGGGTATTTCACCATTTGATGTAGAGTGGATGAGACGGCCTTTACCTGATGCAACCAGGGTCGCCCCAAAAGCATGTTAAAGGATGCAGGGACCTCCAAGACATGAAAATCTACCTCATGTTGTCCAGGCCCAATCTTGGTTTGGATTTTTACTGTCCCCAGGACATCCCTACTTGTATTGTCATAGGCTCTGATTACTTGAGTGGTCGGTGTGAAGTCTGCGGGCTTCAACCCGATTGCATACGCCGTTCTGGCTGGGCAGACATTGATAGCGGACCCGGTATCAACAAGTACCACCGGAATCCATTTGTCCCTGCATTCTACAGAGATGTAGAGGGGTCTGTTATGATCCACGCCCTCAGGCGGCAGCTCCTTGTCTGAAAAGGTCAATGCCGGGGAACCTCCTCCCGGAAAAACCAGCCCAACCAGCTGCTCTGGTGTAGTTTCGATGGAGAGTTTGGCCTTGTCCATAGCAGATAGGACGGCCTGTCTATGCACCCTTGAAGCCATAAGCAGTCCTCAGATGGAGATGTCTGCTTGTATTCTCTTTAACTGCTTCAGTACAGCCTCTTCTTCAACTTGCTTCTCTCTCTGTTTTTCAGCTTCTCTGTCTTTACCAGATGCTTCTGGTTGGTCTAAGTGCGGGGGCTTGAAGTACCGCCCACTTCTAGTCATATGGTCTACCTCTTCGAGGTACCAGGTGCTGTCTGGTTGGCCACCCGCCCAATCTTCGTCTGTGTGGGCGAGATACAAGTCGTCATCTTCCCACCACATCCCATTAGCATCTAATAGGCACCTGTCTGGTTCGGGCATGTTTGCATTCTCAGCATTTTCCTGCCACATGCTCACAGCATGTTCAGTTTTCGTGCTTACAGCACTTTCAACTTCCTCATGGTTCTTTGCTTTTCGGATCCTCTCAGAATCCCATTTCTTTTCTTGTTCCTCCAGCGTTAATTGTTCGGTTTTCAAAGTGTCTTGCTCCTGAGCGGAATTCTTTGTACCGGCGCTCTCCGGCAATTCAATCTGACTCTCGGCCCCTTCCGGCCACAGTTGATACCCTCGCCCCTGCCGGGCCTTGCTCTGATTGAAATTCCACGATGTCTGGCTGATCATCTAACCACCCGACGACTTCTGCTGACTCCTCGTATTCGAACCAGTTGATTGATGCATCTCCTGATTCTTGGTCGTTGAAAAACTGGGGGTTGGCGAAGTCCTCTTCCATCGTTGTCAGCTCATCCCCCACTGATTCAAGTTTGTCCCCCCGGATCATACACAATTCAGCCTCTTCCGGCTGCCCCACACTCAGCTTAGGCTGGCTCATCGACAAGATATATCCACTCGGATCATAAGCTCTGCCAGCTAAATTCTCAGACTGCTCCACTCCAGACTCAACAGTTTTGCTCTCCTCGGAAACCTGCCCCGTTCCATTTTCGGTGGTCACCACCTTTGGCTCAGGTTGGGTTGTGGAGGTGTCCATCATGCACAAGTCAGTGCTATCAGGAAGGATCACCTTTGGCTTGGGTAGGTGGGAGGGAGTAATGTAGATACTAGGGTCGTAAGACACGTCCCCAGTTTGGATGAGATTGATTCTTTTGGGTGGATCTTGGTTATGTGCTGGGAGTGGGTTAGTTGTGACGTTGGGTCTCTCGGGAGGTAGAATGATGTTTTTGTCAATGAGGTCTTGAATCTCATGACGCAGCCTGTAACATTGGTCGGTATCATGACTATGCTGCTGATGGTATTTGCAATATTTGGCTGGGTTGTGGGAAGGGGGGAGTGGATTTGGAGGGGGCCTCGGTTCCAAGGGTTTCAGATGCCCCTTTCTGACTAGAACCCCGAGGACTTTGGACAAAGGCATATGTAGTGGGGAGAAGGTTCGTTGACCCCTGGATTGGTATCTTGAAGCTTGGTTACTGCTCCCAGATGCATCAGAAAAAGGTGTGGCCGCTGCGGGCCTTGGTTAGGGAGGGGGAGTGGTGGTGACCATACCGACCTCTGAAGCTCTTGTATTTGCAGCGCCACTCGGGCCTGCGTTGTTATTGCGGTTGAATGTTCTTCGGGGCTGCTCCCGATCCTGATCGATCAATCCTTGCTTCATCGCATCTTCGATCTGTACCCCCATCTCGTGTAAATCTGAGAAGGTGGGGAAAGGGAGTACGATCATTTTCTGCATTAACTTCGGTTGGAGATTGCGCACAATCATCCTAATTTGATCTTTGTCTGTAGGCCTCAAGGTCATCATCGATGCCTTTGCTCTCCACCGAGTTACAAAATCAGAGAAAGTCTCTTTTTGTTCCTGCCTCGTCGTTTCGAGATCACGTGTTGTAATCTCGATCTGAGTATTATATGAATATTGTGCAACGAAGGCCTCGGCTAGCTCATCCCAATTTCTCTTTACATCATCTTCCAATTTTGCGTACCAGATGGCCGCAACCCCTGACAAAGTTCTGCCAAATAAAGAAAGCTTTTGCGGTCGGGTTAGGCCCATCGGCCTCAAGACGTCTGAAAATAGCCGGAGATGGACCATAGGATCCCCTGATCCGTTAAAACGATCAATCTGCGGCATCTTAAATCTGTCCGGCAGCGTCACGGCCACGTCAGTGTAGCCGTCTTCAATATCTGGGATGGCCTTCACCCCCTGTGATTTCTTGAAGAGCTTTTCCAATTTGCTCAATTTCAGAGCTGTCTGGTCTACCTCGAACTCAAATGGAGAGTCTGGATGATTAGGTGCAAGATTCTTAGACAGTTGCGGCGGAAGCGGGGGCGGAGCTAGCCCCGTTGGAAGACTCGTGTCCTCTTGAGTGTTTTGGAAGTTTGGCGGAGCGTTCTGTGCATTTGGGAGGGTATTCTGGGTGTTCTGAGTATTCTGAGGATTTGGAGGGGCATTCTGAGGATTTAGCAGGGTATTCTGGCCAGTGGGTGCCTGCTCAGGCAGTGGAGCCGCTGGTGGAGAGGGAATCTGATGCGCCCCTAGTGGAGGAGGGACCTGGTGTGAAGCAGATGCCGCATTCTGCTGTTGTAATCTGGTGATCAGTTCAGACTGCTGGGCCATGACAGCGGCCTGCTGTTTAGAAAATTCCGCCTGGCGGATGGCATCATCTTGCATTTGTTTCATGCTCTCATTCATCTGGCGCATCATCGCCTCCATCCCTGATGTATCCTGATGTTCCATCTGAATGGTTGGTAAGTGTATCTCTATAGTGGACACAGAAATCTCAGTTCGACTGTCTGTTGCTAAAGTAGACTGCTGTACCAGTAATCTCTGCTCTGATGGACTGCGTTTCCTCGGCCTCCTTCTAACAACTGGGGGTAGTGAGTGGAACACAGGATGTCCGTCAATCAGATCCTCGGATCGAATAAGTCGGCGACCTCGTGTCCAAAGTGCTTGGGAAGTATCTAGTGGTTCAGAAGCAATCGTGCTGAAAACTGCCCTAGCAAAAAGATAATAAAGCAAAAAGAAATAAATGACCAGAAAAACGGACAGCACAACAGCTTAATTTAAATACACACAACACACAGTCGGGCATACAACACGCAGTTTGATAAGCTGGAAATACACTGCCCTCAACCACTGATCATTGTTCCTGTATCACTGTTTCCCAAAACTGAATCGGATATCCGCAGACAACTGATTCTCAGATATTGACTGATGCCCGCAGGCCTGACGCCCAATCTCAAAAACTGATGCCCGCAGGCCTGATGTGACTCATAAACTGATACATGCATTCCCTGTAGAGACGCACTCTAGCAAGCACATAACAGATAAGTGAGAGCCAAAAACACCCCTATGTTGGGGTAGGGTTTCCCTGTCCTATTTTGTCAGGAACTAGGGTTTCACTACGCACGCAGCGGCTTCAAACAACCTATAAACGGGTAAGCAACCTGTCCTAGTTTTAGAATAGTCACTATGGATCTGAATATGCGCTAGGTCGAATGGTCAAAAAGGGTGCCCCGGTAAAACCGGGGTTTGTGTTCCCATGCTGTCAGAGCCCAGAGCCGATCAGCCTTACGGACATGACTTGACAAGACAAGCCTCCGGCAAATCGTTCGGGAATGGCATATGGCAAACACGATGTCCTAGGCGCACCAATACAAATGTAATGCAAAGAAACACACAAGTGTAGTCAAAACCAGATATCATGAGTTCGAGTCAAGTTCTCTAAATCCCCAGCAGAGTCGCCAGAAACTGTAACAAGCCCGCGAGGGACCTCGCTACAGTTCGGACTCGATTTGTGCCACGGTTCTAAATCTTGAACCAAAGAGTCCAAATCCGGCAAATCGTTTTGAAAACGGATTTTTTTTGAAAGAAGTGCCAAACATGGACTGCTTTGCCAGATAACAGAGTCGCCACCTAAATATTTTTTAAATGGGAAATTTAGGAAACCCTAACTCGGTGCCAAAGGCCATGTGTCCGTCATCACCAAAGTTGGCTCGGGAACTTGGGTACGATTGGAGAAGGTCACATCGTGAGCACCCCCCGCTCGCCCGGTCAAAGACCGGCCTCTACTAACCATGATATCTGCTTTTGAAAACATTGTATGCTCTTATTCCGGTTATTAGCCTAGGTTACTATGTGATGCTTGCAGCAAACAAGTATAGACCGAGTCGCCTGAATTGGAACAAAACATTTCATGTTTGTTTGAAAGACGGTTTGCTACCCGCAGGTAGGCTTAAAATGCAGATTTTGCCACCCTCGGGTGGGCTTAGAAAACATGGTGTTGCCACTAGCTAGTGGGCTTAAAACAAACAGTCGATGAATTGTCCCAATTCAGATAACCCAACCTTCACCCACAGGCATTCAGGCAGTTATATCACATAAGCAAATAGCCTCATGGCAAGCATGCTGTTCATGGCAACACTCACACGCATGCAAGGATGCTAAAGCATAAAACTCACCGAGTACTCCAAGCCAAAACAGAAACCGATTAGAAATCTATGCATGATCCTAAATACACAAAATTGCCTAATGCAACACATGCAAAATGCAACTATAGCAGGCTCGGCTATTCTAAATATGGCATATGGAATGCTACAACTAACACGTATTCAACCTGGAATTGAAAATGCAGTTTGTATGATGCGCCGAGCCCGGTGCGTGCAAAACAGATGAATGATGCAGACATGCTGTCATACTGTATGCTAATTGAAATATGTCCTATATCTAACCATCATAAGCAGATAAATAAAAGGGAAGAAAGACGTGGGGTTGGAAGACATACATCACACTCACCCACACTTATTACAGTTATGCCCTCGCGCAGAGGGTCCAAATAAATAATAATACAGTCCGAAATAAAAGAATAATACAATCCAAAATATTACAGTCCGAAATAATATACAAATTCCTAATTAATTAACAAATTAACTAAGAAAATAAATAAACTGGCATGCAAGCTAGGGACTGCCTTGATTCTATTCCGGATGATGAATGATGTATGCCCGGATGCCTTTACGCGGAAATCCATGGCGGTGCCCCGATTAGCCTCTGTTTGCATTTTTCTCGAAATGCGTGCCAGACTCCGAAAAGTTGCTGATTCTTCATTTTGCTGCAACAGAGAGCAGGAAAGGGGCATAGCAATGTATTTCACGAATATATGCATGCCTCGATCCTCGTGCCACCAATCACGCATATCGATGCATGATGGCCGAGGAGCCGAATTGCACAACTCAATATAGGATGAATGCACATGAATGCTACAACAAAACCTAACTCCATCATGGATAATCCGGAGTGTCGGTGACTTGGGAATTGAGACCCGTTCCGTCACTCGGAGTACGAAACGTGCCTCGTTTCCCGTGCCCGGGCTAATTCCTATCCTGAACACTATGCAATATGCATGATATGCATGAAATGTAGCTAATATGCAACCTAGTATGCACAATGCGGATGAAAATGAGATGCCTCGAAATGCGTGCACACGGGCACGCAAATCGAGAAAATGTATGAATGCAATGCAAATAGGCATGAATGCGATCTAATATAATTTAGCATGCATGATGCTATGAAAATGAGGTACCTCGAAATGCGTGTCCACGGGCACGCGAACCGAGGAATGCGGAATGACACACGAAATGCAATGATGGGCTTATACCAACATGAGAGGGCCTCAGCCGCACTCATATAGGATGCCGTCGGATAAAAAAGAAGTGCCTCGAAATGCATGCACACGGGCACGCAAACCGAGGCAATGACATAAAGGCACGAAATAGCCTGAAATATGATATACAATGAGACTAAAATGAGATGTCTCGAAGTGCGTGCCCACGGGCACGCAAATCGAAGAAATGACATGCACGATGCAATGAGACTAAAATGACATACAGAATGCAAAATGGACTTACACTAACATGAGTGGACCTCAGCCACACTCACATAAGAAGCCGTCGGATAAAAATGAAGTGCCTCGAAATGCGTGTACACGGGCACGCAAACCGAGGCAATGGCATATGCAATGCAAATGACCTGGAAAATGCAAATTGGGCTTACACTAACATGAGAGGGCCTCAGCCGCACTCATATAAGAGGCCGAGAGATGAAAAAAAAGAGATGCCTCGAAATGCGTGCGCACGGGCACGCAAAACGAGGAGATGGCATACGCAATGCCGTATGGGCTTACACCAACACGAGTGAACCTCAGTCACACTCACATGGGAGGCCATCAGATAAAAAAAAATGAGTTGCCTCGAAATGCGTGCACACGGGCACGCGAACCGAGGCGATGATGTAAAGCATGAAATGACATGGCAAATGATATGCAAACATACTAATGGAATTTCAGCACTGAAATGTGGGGGAAAACAGTCCCGAATCATGGCCAAAGTACACCCGATGCACGGAATAATCCCGAAATGCGAATTTAGGCGCCTGAAATGGCCTATAGCCCTACTAAACATGCACAATATGGATATAACATGTAAAACAGTAGCAAGGAAGCCTCTAAACTAGCATTTTTTCAGTACAAAGTATGGCCAAACAATGATCACAAGTATGGCAAAAATAGCTTGCAAAAATGGGGGAGAAGAGGAGAATTACAAAGCAAGTGGTATATACAGTGCTCAAACTGAAAAACACAGTTCTAAAAAATTAAAGAGGGGCCAAAAATATGCACATTTACAAGAGATGACATCCCCCAATTCAGTATGTAGATAGGCTAAACATAGCATGCAAAATAATGAGCCAACAAAGGCTATAACATGAGGTACCAAAAGCATGCATCAAAAAACCTTGGACCCTTAACAAAACATGAAGAATGGGTCATTTTAAGACACTTTCTAAGCCTGATAAAGGCTGAAAACAGAAGCTAAACAAGCCTAACAAAGCATGCAATTTTACGGTAAACTGAAGGAATTGCGAAACAAGTATAAGATAGAGTTACCAAACATAGTTGCACCCTTCTTCAATGTTGAAGAGGGACCCAAAATAGGCCCACTCACAGTATATTGCATGCTCGAAAACAGATCACTCATGAGCTAAAAATAGCATGCAAAAGTAAGAGTATAACATGAATTCAAAGCAAGTGGCATGCAGAGCATGAAAACAAGGTTGAGCCTTTCTTCAATGTTGAAGAGAGGCTCAAAATAAGCACAATATTAGTTCATGAGATGCTCCAAATCAGATCACAAATAGGCCAAATAAATCATGCAATTTTACGGGAAATATGGAGGATTACAAAGAAAGTGCATGATAGAAAGGCCAAACATGATTGAGCCCTTCTTCAATGTTGAATAGGGACTCAAAATAGGCCCACTCACAGTTTATATCAAGCTCGAAAATGGATCACTCATAAGCCAAACAAAGCATGCAAAATATTGGCATAAAGAGTGATATTGAAAGAGGTGTATCATAGAGGTGTCAAATGGGGTTGAGCCCTTCTACAATGTTGTAGAGGGGCTCAAAATAAGCCTAATCTCAGTAGGGGTCGGAGCCCAAAACAGAGAGCAAATAGGGTAAAGAATTGATGCAAAAAAGTGCTAGAAAAAGGGAATTAGTGACTTACCCTTGAAGACCTCACTTTTGCTACCTCTTGGCTTGATGAAAGTTGCTTCTAAGCCTTTGAAAATCACTCCTTTGCTGCTGGAATGGGGGTGGTGATGGTGAGGTTTAGGGTTGATGAAGGAATGAGCTAGGAACTTGAAGCTTTTTAGGGTTTTGGAGATGGAAAATGGAGTCAAATGGAGATAACCTCTTGAGATGAATTTTTGTAACCCTAGCAAAGAGGGGGATCAGCCCCTTAAATGGGCAAGAAAGGGGTGTAAAAGGGGAGGGAAATGCATCCAAGCTTTCTCTCCCAAAATATCCCCCGGAGGACAGGGATATTTTGAAAAGCAGCTGGACAGCTGTAAAGAGCTCAAAAGCAGAAAGCAGGCCGGCCAGGTATATTTCTTGAAGGTGGCCGGCCAGCCACCCTAACTGGTCGGCCAGCCACTTCCCCTGGCCGGTCGGCCATGGCCAAAAAATGAACTGAACAATTGCTGGCCGACCACCATGTTTTAGGGTCCTCCCATGTGTGCAGAACAAGGTTCCAAGGTTGGAATTTGGCAACTCTGAAACAGGAGTCACAACATTGAACTTGAAGGAGAGGCTCAAAAATGAAAATCACAATTACTGGCCGACCAGTACTTTTTGGTGTCCTCCCATGTGTGTAGAACACAAATATGTGGTTTGGGTTTGAAGAAAGTGGCCCTAGGGTGGTCAACATTAGCCCGGAAGTGAGCAAAACGGGCGTCGGAGGAGCGAAACTGGTTTTCTGGAACAATTGCTGGCCTCCCACCCTCCAGTGATCTTCCTGGTGCTAAAACAGAGGTACCTGCCAAATTTGAACAAAAACTAATGCAAAATGAATGCTCGGGGCCCAAATCACGCAGTTCGGGGTCCCGAAAATAGGCTGCAAGCACCGAAAGTGGCGTTCGGCCACGAAGTGGGTATCAGAGGCCCCAGTGTTCCTGAATATGATAAAACAGAGGTCCCCGCCGAAAATGAACAAAAACCGATGCGAAATGAATGCTCGGGGCCCAAATCACACAGTTCGGGGTCCCGAAAATAGGCTGCAGGCACCGAAAGTGGTGTTCGGCCACGAAGTGGGTATCTGAGACCCCAGTGTTCCTCAGTATGATAAAACAGAGGCACTTGCCAAAAACTGGAGAAATCGGAGATGGTTGGGCGGTCCCGAACCGAGGCACACGGCCTGACGGCTCCGAAAATCGGAAACCGGGCTCCGAAATGGGCAAAATGGCCTACGGCCACGAAAAGTAGCCCACGGCCACTGAGAGATAGTCTACGGGACCACTCCCTTCCCTCAGGAAAGAAAACAGAGAAAATCGAGTCTGGTTCGCAAACCGAGGCAGGGTACGAAAGAGAGTTCGGAAGTCCGGAGGCAGGGCGCACGGCCGCGACTCTGAGGCTTCTGAACGAGCACAGTATGCAACATCACCGAGCGCTCAATCGGTGACATCTGAGTCTTAAGGTCGGTCAAAAATAGGGTGTCTACAGATGAATGAAGATTTTATTTCATAATGAGTTGAGTACATGTAGCCATAGATTGGCCCAAAAGTCAGTACAGTGTTTTAGTTGTTTTTTTACAATAGATGCTCTATTCTTGAGAGATGGGAACAACTGAATGGCTGTAGTCATCACTTGCTTTCGATCAGTCAGCTCCTGATTGGTGATCTGCAGCTTGGTGGCAGTTCGATCCAAAGCCTGATTGACTGCTGATAATTCTTCTTCAAGTTGGGCCTTCTTTTCCAATAGTTGAGCTTGAAATTGAGAGACAGAGAAATGTTGCTCATTCAGTTCTGACACTTCGGTATGTATTTTAGAAACAAAGCTCTGATCTCTCAATAATTTCTCCTCTGCAGCCTTGGCAATATGACAGATGTTGATGTAAAAATCGATGGTGGCTGCTGCCTGAGATAAATGACTTGAAACAGTCATGCCGGATTGCTCAACAATCTTGCAGCATTGGAGGAAGCCATTTTTTATTATAGGCCTCTGTAAGGCTTCAAAAAAAATCCTCGAAAAGGATGTTAGCAGCTCCAGGCAACTGTCTAAGTCTATTGGAAGCAAGGAAGTCTTACCATTGGAGGAAGAGCTCTAAAAAATTTCTAATAAAGAATCAGCTAGAATTAATGGCTCAGTCTCACTGCTATCTGTTGGAGAAGTGGAAGGTATGTCAAACAAACTAGCTAGCCTAGCTTCGAAGATATCCACCCCATCCATTGACATGGAAGGTGCAGAAAGAGCTCTAGTAGAAGGAAGAAATGACTGCATAGGAATAGAAGGAGAAGGTGGAGTATCCTTAGCAGTTTCTATGGTTTTGGCCACCAGTAAATTGAGAGAAGAGGGACTGGAGCTAGACAGAGATAATAAGCAAGGAAGTGGAGAGCTACCAGTGTCTTCTTTATGGAAATCAGCTATCATTGGAGATAATGTATTAGCTGGAAGGTTCTCAGGAGGAGAAGAGACAGCAAGGCTTAAAGAGGGAGTAAATTGAGTGGAATTGAAAGATAAATTAGGAAAGTATGGAGTTAAGCCAAAAGAAAAAGATGCGGGAATACTTGGCTTCAAGAAGGGTATAGAAAATATGGGACTAAGAGGTGGAAGTATTGCTTGAATTGGCTTTACAACTCTAGGTCTTTCAACTTCAACTGAGATTGAAGGGGTCTTTGTTGAAAGAGGCAGATTAGTTGTTGCTGCAAAAGAAGAAATACAAAACAATGTCAAGCCTCAGTATTGAGAATTTGAGAAAGATGAATAGAAGTATGAAGGGACTTACTGGTTTCAGAAGTAGTGATTATGATTGGAGAGCTGCGAAGAGCATAGTGTCCAGCAGTTTGTTGTTTTCTTGCAATTTCCTTTTGGAGTGCATCAGCGGTGGTAGCCTCATCCCTGAGCATTTGCTGTTGTTTCCTCTTCTCAGCCCTTTGAAATACAATAAACTCTTTGGAATGCTCTGCTTGCACTGCTTTAGCAGATGCTTCGTAGATGGGATCTCCAGTGAAATCAGCAAGAGAGACAGTCATCTTCTTCTTTCTTTTCAAGGATGTCTCTTGCTCTTGTTCTATCTCTTCTTTTTCTACTTCTTCTTCTTCTGCTACGTGAACCCCAGGTGCCTCCTCTTCAAGATCAAGTAAAAGCTTTCTTTTCTTTTGTTGTTGTTGTTTGCTCCTGAGAAGGTTTAAAGCTTGGACCTTTTGGGGAGAACATCCCTGTGAGGCACCCACACCATCTACACCAAAGAAAAAAACTAAAAGTAAAGCTAAGAGCATTATAAAGGGAAAGAAGAGAAAAGAAACAAGGGTATATACCTTTCTTCGAGGCAGCACGAGTAACTCTAGAATGAGTTGAGGCAGCAGGAATGGGCTTTGTAATGACAGGTGCAAGAACTGTAGTAGCAGGAGCAGTGGAAGAAATAACAATTCCAACCTCTTTCGATTTGGGTTGATGTATGTCCAGTACCATTAATAGATCTTGGGGAGGAATGGCCAAGTGTACCTCCATATTGGTCACTCACCAGTTCTGGCACCTTTTCAATATGTTATTTTGAGGAATGAAAAGGAAATACTCAAAGTCAATCAAGTCCTGGATAAATTTAGAAGTTGCTTCTTCTAATTTGGATCTTCGAACCTTTAAGTCCCTGCTGGTAAGACTTAAATTGGTCTGACTGCAGAGAGGTATTGGAATGTGACAACCCTCACCTCTGATTACTGCTAAACTATGACTGAGCATGATAAGTAACTGATAAGAATGAAATTCTGAACTAATTGTATGAGTGTATTGTTTTGAATGCATTTCTATCTGTTTGATTTCTGAATGAATCTGTTCATGTTTTAACTTTGAACTGCGAATTGAAGGTCTTATCGGCGACCGAACTAGAAATTGATTAGTGTTATATGCTAGTTAGAATTTATGTGATTTTATGGTAGATTTAATTTAAATTTGATTTGGAATGTTTAAATTAGAATTAAATAAAGTTAAATTACATTAGTTTGCATTTACTACCATTTTGCCATCTAGTGGGCCACTTTACAAATCTTGTGTGGGACTTAACTCACACACTTGATGCATCTTTTCTTCATCCTCTTCTTGAGACCAACCGAAAGAGAGAGGGAGTTAGGAGAAAAACTTGATTTCATTTGAGGTTTGCTTGGAATTTTAGTAGAATTGAAGAGCATTTGCATAATTGAGCTTGTATACCTTGAATTCTAGACCTAAGGTAAGAGTTTCATCCTTTCAATTATGAATTTAAGTTGTACCTTGTATGGTTCATGGGAACATTGGAGATTAGAGTCAAATTATGGCTTTAAATGTTGTATTGAGTAGCTATGGTTGCATGCATGTTCAAATCATAGTGCTTTGAAGTTGTTTTTCATGAAATCCTTACATGCATGTCCATATTTTGAATGTAGTCCATGAATTCACCATGTTCTTGAGCTAAAACTTGCATTTGGTCATGTTCTGAAACATTAGAGTTCATGGGAACTCATGCATGTATGATTTTTGCATTGTTCTTCATGTTCTTGAATTTTGAGTTGAATTTGTGTTCAATTGCCTCACCCTTGGGCTTTGATTTCTCAAATTGATCTTCAAAACATGTTATATTATGGGTTTAAAGTGTTTTTCCAGAAAATTGGCCCAAAAGAATCGAGTTTGAGGCTTAAATGCTTGAGTTTTGTGCTTGGGGATGAATCTAGAAATTCTAGATTTTGGACCTACGCTCGAGTGTAGGACATCACACTCGAGCGTACCCTCTGAGTCGTACACTTCCGCTCGAGCGAGGACAGTCGCGCTCGAGCGTGAAATGCATGTACCTAGAAGTTCGTGTGTTTTACAGTCCGCTCGAGCGAGAGAGTTCACGCTCGAGCGAGGACCTGAGTCTCACGCTCGAGTGGAGGTCGAGCGTCCGTCGAGCGTGAATTGCATGCATCCAGTACTTTTCATGAAGTTTGTAGTCCGCTCGAGTGAAGGAAGTCACGCTCGAGCGGAGATCATTTGTCTGCATGTCCGCTCGAGCGTAGAAAGCCAGGCTCAAGCGAGACCCCTATTTTTTGAAAATTTTGAAAAGTGTTTTAAAGTGCATCTTTACATCCTCTTTCCATCCTAGGCATTCCTAGGCCATGTTTAAGGTATCTTAATGAGGATATTGATGTAGAACCACACCGAGTCGAGTTAGGGACTAAGTTGTTGATTCCCAAGTGTGTAACTTAGTGTGTGTTCGTTCTGTTACTGTGTAGGGTTGGCATCCGAGGACGCTTATTAGCTGCTTATAGCCTAATACTCTGTGAGTAACAATGTTGTAAAGATATGTTCAATTATAAATATTTTCTGAATGATCAACTGTTCTGTTTACTGAAACGTTATTGTTTAAGGAATGAATGTTTGTCCTATTTGTAAACTGTATTCGTGGCATCCATAGCAATTTACTGTTATTGTACTGTTACTGCTACTGTCACAGAGATCTCTGTTGGTTCCCATGGTTGGAACCATTACTGTTTACTGTTATGATGGCTATCAACTAACTGTTCGGTCTGTTAAGACCTACTGTACTGTTTTGCTATGGGATGCACCACATATGACTGCTATGGTTTCTAAGTGACTGATATGACTGTTTATTTACTGAAAGGACATTCATTCTTAACCTCTTTACACAACTGTTATTCACTGGGCTTTAGCTCACTGTTTATATATATATATATATATGTAGGTGTCCACGCACCGGACCGAAGCTAGGAGCGTCAGGCTAAGCTCCCATTTTGTCAAAGCCAACCATTGTGCTTCACTTCGAGGTTCCGAATGCGTCTAAGCCAAGGCTCTTTTGGGGTGTTTTAGATTCCCCCTTTTGCCTCTGTTCTGTAATAAATGTTGAGACTTATCCTGCACTGTGCTAATCAGGGACTTGGTCCCTAACCTGAATGTTTACACATATGGTGTATATATATGTTTTTCTTATCAATGTGAATATGTTCGGAAAAGTCTTTTTACATACAGACTGTCACAGCTCATTGGACATCTTTTATTACTGTTTTGGCTTCCGCCAGCCCCTGTACTCTGTGTTATTGTCTTTACTGTTAAGCAGGCCTTCGGTAATTACGAATTACTGGCCGGTTACGGTGCTAAACCCATAGGGGCTGGTTTGGGTCATGACATGGAATCCCTTGTGAGAGGCCAAATTGCCTAGCAAATTGAGCAGGACAATAGGGCTCAGCAATGCAATTGTAAGCTCTGGGGTTCATAGTTCCAATGAATAACTCTTTAGGGATCAGAATAAAGGCCCATATATTCTTGTGTTGGGGTGAAGAGCAGAACCTATCACTCAGAAAGGTTTTTAACCAAGATGGGCCAATGTTGGTACGTTCGAAGGGACGGAAGTTATGGAAAGAAAAGGAAGCTGGGAGTTGGTGGAAGAAAGAGAAGTAAAAAGCAAAGGTAGAAGGATAGAGTGAAACGTTGGCTAACCTCATGCCATGAGTAGTAAGATTTGGCTCCAAAAACTTAAGGCATTTAGATTGTAGTTCAGTAAAATATGCAAAAAGCCAAAGCTGAAGTATCCAAAATGGACCTTCTTGATTGGCATCCAAAGGTTTCTCACAAAAAAGAGAACATGCTCTATATACGTGACCTAGAACGTATGGAGCTAAGGCCACCTTTTTTCTGTAAAATAAGGGCTTTGGCAAGAGGGGCGAATTTAGGTATGATCCTCTGAGAAGAGGTGCAGAAAAGGAATTTACAAAGCCAATATAATATGAAAAAAAAGAATTCCTTATCAGTCACAGGGCCCTCCCTTTTATTCTCAGCCTTGACAAAGTCACTATAGGATGGGTTAAGAGAGGGGAGGGAAAAAGGGGTTTGTAGGTCAGGATAATCTGGTCTAATGGGGGTTCCAGTAGGGGACAATCCTAATAAATGGCAGATATCAAGAACAGTAAAGGCCATCATCCCACATCTGAATTGAAAGAAATTAAAAGTGGAATTCCAAAAGCAAAAGGCAGCAGGTATTAAGAAAGGATCCTATGAGATAGTGAACCTGGATAATTGGAGGGCGTCGAAAAGGCAGAGCTCTTGAAGGTCCAGAGTCCTATTAGGGACAACCCAATCATACCACTCTTGCCACTCTGGTCTCACCGTGGGCCAACAGTGATGGGGGCGATTTATCCTCCACCTTTTCCAGTTAAGACCACCTTCATAAAAAAGACAATGGTCTTCTAGATGTGGATATAGAGCTGGAAGCTCAGTAGGAATCTCCTTGAAGATGGGCCCAAGCACATACTCTTGCTGCTCATGACGACGAGGAATGAAGATGCGTCCGTCAATGGCACTTTTCTCATCGGCCTTGTACTTCTCACACTCTGCGTCAATAATCCTTTTCAAGGTCACAGACGGACTTGCATGCTCCACGATCGGTATTTTCAAAGAAGAAGAAACCATTGATAAAGAGTTTTCTCAAAAGGCGAAGTCGGGAAAGAGAGTAAAGGAAAAGGAAGGTCAGCAGAGATGAAGGGTTTATGTAATAGGCAAATAGGTCAATTCAAAGTACAAAATAAAAGGGTTTTAAAACTTTTGTGTCTGAAAAAATATACCCAATCGTGTTGCACGGACGGAATTCACAAAGAAGTCCTAAAGTTACAGATGCGAAAAGTTTCTTTATATATTGATAATTATGGAGGGAAACACATCTCAAATACTGATGTCAGCTTTGAAATAAAATATTTGGCTTCGAAGCCAAATTTTGGCACCAAAATGAAATGACAAATGACTTCGAATGTAGGAAGCCGACTTCGAAGCACATTCCACACCTCACTGTGAAAAGTGCTTAGGTATTTTACTTCAAAAAGGATTAAGGACCTGTTTGTAGGTTTCTAGTTGAGAGTAAAATCCTTCGAAGCAAAACTTAAAACACTTTTGGGTTAGAAATTGTTGTTCTAAAAGTGTCAAACCAATAGTTGGTTTGATAGTATACAGAAGAAATCACTTTTTTCGAATAAAACAGTGTAAAAGAGGATTCCTTATTTAGTCTGTTTGTTTGAAAATTAATTGATTCGAAATTATTTGGTTGTATCAACCATATGTTGGAAAATTGAATATGATCGAATAAAGTTTCGAAGGGTAAGGTTGGTTAATTCGAAGCTGTTGGGTGAGGAATTATGTTAGCCCTAGGGTCGGCATGAAAGGCAAAAATTGCTTTCTCAAAAGAAAAGACTTCACACTTTAGAAGAGTTTGAGTCAAAATGGAGTTAAAGCACATCAACCATGTAATTCATAATTTGAGTGCTAAATCAGAATTTAACAAATGAAATTCGGAAAGCTCAGTTTGATTGATAAATGCTGTTGATACTAGAGTTCATTTGATTACATTCTCGATTTCGTAGAAATACGGAATGAACAGAGTTACAAGGTCATAAAATTTAGTCCAGCAAAATTCAATAAACGAAAATTCTTTTCCTACTCTATCTTCTATCTTGTCCAAGTTTGGCTTGTCTAATTGGTAAGCCCTTAATTGAGAAGTGAATTGTTGGGCTTTCACTTCGAATTCTATTTGCTTTAAGGCTTTATCTGTGGCGTCCATTTCTCCCTCTTCATGCACTTCATTCATAATAGTATCCTCCCCATACTCAGAATCTTGACTTTTAAACGATTCATATTCATCAAGAAGGTTCTTTGCCTCATACTGAACCTGGATTCGAGCAGAATTGGCTTCATCCAACACTTCACTGGTAATGGAAGCATGAAAGTGCCAGTTAAGCAGAAGAGGAAGTTGGTCTAAAAAGGTATAGAGCTCCATTTTGGCCACAGGTTGAGGAGATGGCTTCGAGACATAATGTCACAAGCCCATAGAAAGTTTTGGTGGCAAATATCATTTCGAAGGACCTCGAAGGATAAATGAGAAAAAGCAGTAAGCAATATCTGAGCCCTGAATTGTTGATAAGGAGGTGGAGGCACTGGAACCCTGTAAGGGGGAAAGGATCGGCCCTAAGAGAGAGTGAGCTTCAACTCATTAATCCAATTTGGGTTAGAAGAGAAAGGAGGAGTGTCGGAGTTTCCTTGGGTTAGTCCAGAAATTCAAGCCTGGTCACACATTCTAACCAATCAGAGGGGTAAAGTTTTACCTTTTTAGCTAAAAGCGCAGGGCTGATCCCTAGAGTTTCAACGGGATGTGGAACACTTCGAACCATCCGAGATGACAAGGTAGAAGTATACCATGATGTAAGTAGATTGTCTTCAAGACTGCATCTACAATTAATAGAAACATATAGATATACTACTGAACTACGTTTGGAAGGAGGAATGCCAAGAGGATCATCGAATTTAGGGCAATGATGATGAATGTGTTCTCTTATCTGAGGTTGAGCAGTAGTGGAGCAAGTTCCCAACCAGAAGCCGTAGAAAAAGAAGCAGTAACAGCTTCATCCCATGCGGATAGTTTTGTTCCAGAAGAAGAGCTTTCGATATCCATGATTACAAATTTGTGTTATAGAGAATCGTAAGTAGTAGGTTCTTGGTTCGAAGGTCAGTGATTTGTGAAAGCTTCCATAACTTGTATAAATGGAGGTGGATAAAGGTGGTTAATCAATGCATGAAGGTTCTTTCGAGGACGAACAGTGTCATCAAATAACTCTTCGTATGCATGATCAATGTAAGAAAAGATCGGCTTGGCCATAAAAGATGTATTAGTCTTTTCGAATACTGAGATAGTGAGAGTGTTCAAGGGTTAGAAGAGAATTTAATGCAAATGATGAATGACAGTTGCATTTATGAGAAATGCAAAAGCCCATGCACGTTCTAAGACGTGGATAAAATATCTTGCTCCACTAATATTACCAAGTATTGGGTATATTAGTGCGAGGGGTAATGTTGGCTACATATTTTGTATAAGCCAATCACAGTTCGACACGTAACAAGATAAAGGCAATACGGGAAAACAATTCAAACCTTCGATCGTAATCGTACACGTAGCAGTTAGTATTGGTTTTTATAAGATCTGCGTAGTACTAGATCAGTAAAGAGATGCAAAATGATGTGGTTTCAACGGTTACTCGTATTTAAATTCAAAATTAGAAGGGAAACCTAGCTGCAGATATTGGCATAGTGGAGTTAACTATAAGGCAACATGATCAGTGATTATGCAGGGGCGGTTCGACGGTTAGAAGTGCAGTTCGACGATTTTCAATAAGAAGTATAAATAGTAGAGAAGGCCCCAGAAAGTGCTCCCAGACTCAGATTAAAAAAATCAGTTTTATTCTACTTTATTTCCTTTCCAGTTTTACATTTCTTATTCTTTACATTTCTGTACTTCAAATTCCTACACTGCATTTCGTTCATAGGAATAGTTTTCAAGTAGCTTATTGCTGTAAACCTCTACGAGGCTGATTTGTATCTTTGTAAGTATTTCATTTTGCTTAATGAAATATTACAATTATTCTTCATTTAATCATTGTTTATTTAATTCTCCTAAACAAAACTACTAGTAAAAGTCCTCTTCATTGAGGCTGAAAGAATTAAAACACAATCGTCTGATAATCGGTTGGCAATTAATATTCTATAAGAACTGATTGATCCTTACTGATATGCTCATAATTACAAAAATTACTTTCGAAAGTCAAAAAGTAAATAGTCACGTGGTACTTTAATAATATTATAATTGATAAAAAAAAAAATTATAAATTTATATGAAATAATTAAAAATATAAATTATGATTGATGAAATGTATAGTTAAGCCACGTTCGAAGACGAATCAATAATTTTTCACCTTAAAAACTCGTCACAACGCCACACGATTTTCCGACCCAAAAAATAAACCCTGTCCGCCACCAACTTCAAAATATTCCCACCTCTACTTCTACTACTACTCGGATTGTTGATCTCCATTTTGACTGAATTCGATCATACGCCTCCAATCACATGATTTGACACCAAAAGCAAAAGTCAATCTAAACCAATCACAAACTGCCACGCCTTCACCTCCACATGCTCTCTCTCTCATGCCCTTTTGTTTGCCTCGCTCTCCTGCTACTGATTACCCCAACCCACTCCATCCACCAGCTCCAGCTATGAAAAAGCATGTACATGCACTTTCAAAAACCCATATCATAAATTTCTAGGGTTTGAATTTTCAAATGCAAATCCATTCTTCTTCTTCTTCATAGATCAGAGAGAGAGAGAGAGTGTGTGTGTGTGATAAATTGAAATTGATAATGCCAAGGCAGAATCGGGTGGTGGAGGGTTTGATTCCCGGATCCTGCAAGATCCGAAAGAGGGGTTGCTCTTCGTCTTCGTCTTCGTCCTCTGTGTTGCAGAATTACCGATTCAAGCGGGCCATTTTGGTGGGTAAGCCTCGGGGATCTAGATCGAGCACTCCGGTTCCGTCTTGGAGGACGACGGCGGCGGCTGTGGATTCTCCCAAGTACGCGCCGTCGCAGAGCGGTGGTGGGAGGTCGAGGCCGGTGTCTGCGAGGAAGCTGGCGGCGACGCTGTGGGAGATGAATGAGGTTCCGTCGCCTAGGGTTGGGGACAATTTGGAAGAGAAGAGAGCGATCAAGAGAGAGATGAGAGTTAGAGAAAGAATGGGGGTGCCGAGATCGGTGCATTCGGGTTCTCTACCTCCCCATTTGTCTGATCCATCTCACAGTCCTGTTTCAGAGGTGGGTTTCTTTTATTTTTTTGATAAATTTCTTTGATTGCAGTTTGGTTGCTGAGAAAACAGTTGAATAAAAAGGAGATTTTTAAATTCTTTGTTTTTGTTTGAATCAATTGAGGCAGAGCAGAGCAGTAGTAATTGGAAGTGTTTGACTAAATTTTGGATCTATTTGGTTGGCTTGATGTCATTTTCAAAAAATGAAAATTTTGAAACCCTTTCAATTGATCAATCAAAATCAAAGCAAAATTTTATTAAAAAAAAGAAAAAGAAAAAGAAAATATGTTTTCTAATAATTGTCAATTGCCAATGGAAGTAGATTTCTGAAACTTCAGAAAATTACTAGAATTATGTTTCAAGTTTCAAAAAAATGCTTATTTCAGGGGAATTTAACCCCCCCAAAAAAAAAAAAGAGTCCAACCAAGACCTGCACACACACATCTAAAAACCCATTTTCTTTTATAATTTTCGAGAATGGGAAAAATGTTTTTGAAACCCGCATAGAATGGAGCATTGTCTCAGAGACTCTGAGTATTGGGAATTTGGTGGTTCTTGTGCTTTGGGTTCATTTTTATATATTATTTCATTTTATTGTCTTGTTATCAAAGTTTTTATTGCTATTATTATTTTAATGGTTTTTATTAAATTTCAAAAATTGCAGAGGATGGATCGATCATGTACAGGTAGTCGCCATGGGAGGACTCCATCGATTTCTCATAGGCTCAGGCTTGGCGGCCACAATGTTGGTGGTTTGGATTCCCTTAGCAATGCCAGTTTAATGGAGGTTATAGCTAATTTCTTTCTTCCCTTGGGATACAATTCTTTCTCTAAATTTTAATCTGTCATTGCATCTTTCGTTCTCTTGTTTTCTTGAAATTGAAGCGACTTTTGGGACCGTTATTTAATGCTCTATCTGTGTCTTTCTCTACATGCACATAGCAATTCTGAGCTTGATATTCATTTTTTTCTTTTGTTTTTTTGAATCAAACTCTATTTTTCTTTTGAAACTTTTGAAAGCTTTGAAATATTTATGTTGCAATATGTTGGCTGTCTGAAGAGAGATAGAGGACAATACATGTTTATTGTGTTTGTATTTATCATAATGCAGGTTGAGACTAGATCCAGATGCCAGACTCCTAGTGGCTCTGTGGTTGGTGGTAGGACGCGTTTGAAGGATGTTAGTAATGCATTGACCACCTCTAAAGAGCTATTGAAAATAGTCAACCGTATTTGGGCTCAGGATGATCATCAACCTTCATCAAGCATTTCTCTTATCTCTGCCTTACATGCCGAGCTTGAGAGGGCTCGTTTGCAGGTCAATCAACTGATCCAAGAACAGCGTTCGGACCAAAATGAAATTAATCATCTTATGAAGTGTTTTGCTGAAGAAAAGGCAGTGTGGAAAAATAAGGAGCAACAAGCGGTTGAAGCTGCTGTTGAGTCAGTTGCAGGTGAACTCGAGGTAGAGAGGAAGCTTAGGAGGCGATTTGAGAGTTTGAACAAGAAACTTGGGAAAGAATTAGCAGAGACGAAGTCATCACTCATGAAGGCAGTGAAAGAACTTGAATGTGAGAAGAGAGCGAGAGAAGTAATGGAAAAAGTATGTGATGATTTAGCTAGTGATGATAATGCTGAAGTTGAAGAACTGAAGAGAGAGTCTGCAAAAATACATGAAGAGGGTGAAAAGGAAAGAGAGATGCTTCATTTAGCTGATATGTTGCGTGAAGAGAGAGTTCAAACGAGACTCTCTGATGCAAAAAATGCTGTTGTTGACAAGCTAAGGAATCAACTTGAAGCTTTAGCGAGAACCAAACAGGGCAAAGAAAAGGGGCGCAATTCTCTAAGTCGTGGCAATTCTGAAGATATTGCTGCCTATTTGAGAAGAACCCGTTTTGGGTCCCATCAGAATGAAATAAAAGAAGAGGATGGAGAAGTGGAGGACAGAGTTGATTGTGAAGAAGAAGACTCGGCTGAAAGTGATCTACATTCTATAGAATTGAACATGGACAACAATAACAAGAACTACAAGTGGACAAATTCTTCTAGGGTACCTCACGATTCTAGAAAAGTTCCACTTCTGATTGATGATGAAATTGAAGGGAGGAGGAACTCTACCTCTGGGAAACCACCAAGGAGAAGCACTTCTCTTCAAAGGAGCATATCAGATGGAGTTGAATGGGGACTCCAAAGTGAAACTGAGAGACTCTATGATCTTGAAAAGCAAGCTCGAAGGAAAGGTTATGGGGATGACAAGGAGGGATATAAATCGGTGAAAGCTCTTAGGGACCAAATGTTGTCGAGTTCTAGGGCAGGATCTGTTAGGGATTGTTCTAGTCCAACCCGGCAATGGGGGCAGGCGTGGCCTTCACGAGATCATGGCAATACAGGACCGACTATGGTGCAGGCTAGTGGTTTGACCTCAAGGCTAGCGGAGGGCAGAGGGGAAGGCCAGACTGCAAGAAGATCAAGAAGGTGAGTTTTCATTTGTTAATTAATGCGTTTCTTGAGATCCATGGGTGCTGCTTAAACTTGCAGTTCCCGGTATGCAATTCTGGGATAGCTTAAAAAGCAAGACTTGGTGGCCCCATGTTGAGATGAGAAACCAAGATGATTTGAGTTCTGTTGGTTTATGTTTTCAATGTTGTTGCTATGAACTGCTCTGCTTGAGCAGTTAAAACTTCACCTATATGTAGGAGTGTTTGAATTTAATTCTAGTTCTTTTTGTAGAAAGTTGTTCTGATCTTGGTGAAGTTTTTGCTGTACAAAAACTTTAGTATAACTGAGAAATATTTATGTTACAATTTTTGCTGTCTGTCTTGTTTAATTTTGCTTCTCTTTTCAGAGAAATTCTCTAAACCAGCTGAATTTAGTTCAGGTAGATCATAGGATAAGACAGATTTTTAATTCATCTGAGTTTGGCGTTCTAGATGTAAACATAGTCCTTTCCTTTGACAAATACAACACCTAAATATAGCCCCTGAGATTTCATGCCAAGTTTTTAGTATTAAGAGCATATTAAATCAATCACCAAAAACATAATTGTATTGGTAATAACTATGATTAACTTTTAGTGGGGTTGGCAAATAAGACCTTTACATCATTATCAGATGGTAATGATTTGTTTAACGAAAACAAGAAACCCTAATGTCAATATCACTCATGAGTAATATTATTGTTTTTTAATAATAATTTTTTTTTTTTTTTTTTTTTTTTTTTTTTTTATGTCGACACTGGAAATACCTATTCTAGCTTAGCCTATGGGAAGAGGGAAAGGGTGAGGAGGCGGGGTTCGAACTTTTGAGCTCATGAGTGGGGGGGAGCACAAAACCCTAACCACCCTTGCACTCCATGAGCACTTCATTCTAAACCATTTTAGTAAGGAGATGGAGAAATAATGCTAGAAGCTGGGGGGAACAATGCAACAAAAAGAACACTAGACTTGATTATATTTCTAGCTAGCCATGGATTGAAAATGTTGATCTTCAAGCAGTGAAATGGAATAGAATATACTTTACTGCTGAATTTAAACTCCTTTTCTTTTATTGATCATGATTTTATAGTTATCAGATTAATGCAATTGTTAGATATTAGTGGGCCAATTGCAATGATTAAATGCATGTAAAGTTGTTATTAAATTGTTATAGAACTCTGAAATGCCATAATCATTTGTCTCCCCTATAAATGCGGCATGAAACCTGTGTGTAGATGATATAAAGTTAAATTTTACTTCTAAAAACACATTTAGCAGAAGCATATTTTAGAGATAAATGTTCTCAAGTTTTTGAAGTTCTAAAATATTCAAATTTAAAATGAAAATGATAAAGAAATGGCTGCATTTGAACTTTTAATTACTTTTATTTCTTGAAAAATTTGAAAAATGTTCATTTTAAAATGCATACCTAATAAATGCTTGGTTTTTTTTGGGGTAAGTTATAAATGGGTTTTATTCTTACTAGACCACCCATTTTTCAAAAAATAAATTTGATAAACTAATGTGATTATGATTATTGGATTGATCTGGTTGTTTATATGATTGATTTACACACTATGTTTTAAAAAATACTAAGGGTCTGTTTGGTAACGTTTACGTTTTTAGTTTATATTTATAAAAATTTTATAAATTGGTTTTTGTTTATTTTTAGAAAAAAATAAATTACAAACGCTTTTGGTTTAAACAAAATGTTTAAAAAAAAATTTAAATATAAAAAAGAGTGAGAAATGGCAAGTGGTGGTGGGTGGAGACGAGTGGTGGCGGCGGAAGACGGTGGTGGAAAATGATGGCGGATGGTGGTGGAAAATGGTGGCAGGTGGTGGGTGATGGTGGCAGAAGACGGTGGTGGAAAGTGGTGGCAAGTGGCGGGTGGGTGGTGGTGGTGGTGGCGGAAGATGGTAGTGGAAGACGGTGGTGAAAAGTGGTAGCAGGTGGCGGGTGGTGACAGGTTGGTGGATGGCGGTGGCAGGTGGATGGTAGATGGCGGGTGGTGATGGGTGGTGACAGGTAGGTGGCGGGTGGTGGTGGTGGGTGGGTGGGTGGGTGACGGTGGTGGGTGGTGGTGGCACGTGGGTGGTGGTGGTGGTGGCGGCGGCGGCGGTGGCAGGTGACTGGTGGTGGCGGGTGGTGGGTAGGTGGGTGACGGTGGCGGGTGGTGGTGGCACGTGGGTGGCGGGTGGGTGGTGGTGGTGGTGGTGGGTGGGTGGTGAGTGGTGGTGGCAGGTGGTGGTGGCAGGCGGTGAATGGTAGTGGCAGGTGGGTGGCGGTGGTGGTGAGGGATGGGTGGTGGTGGCGAGTGGGTGGCGGGTGGTGGTGGTGGCGGGTGGTGGGTGGTGGGTGGTGGTGGCAGGTGGTGGTGGGGGGTGGGTGGTGGTGGCGGAAGACGGTGGTAGAAAATGGTGGCAGGAGATGGCTAGTATTGGGTGGTAAAAAAAAAAATTCAAAACGTAAACTCATTACATTTTTTGACCAAATTTATAAACTGAGAGATTATTCATTTATAAATTAAAAATTTACCAAACAAGTTTTTATTTGAATTTTTTAAATTTTTATAAATATAAATTAAAAATTGAAAACGAAAATGTTATCAAACGACACATAAACAATTTAAATTATCAATGTAGAACCGTAATCTTGAAAAACTGCTCCCTTTGGATGGGATTAACCTCTGAACTTAGAAGAGAGATGGAGAAAGGCATTTCTCTCTCTTAGCCACTCACCTTGGTTTTGGATCTTTGTTACACCATTGTTGACTCCATAATGACTTCCATCCAAATGTTACGACAAAAAGGATTGAAAACCCTACTCTTTGGAATTTGGTGGATCCCATTGGCAATTGCAAAGAGAAAAAGCAACTAATAAGCTAGTCTAAAGTGTGCCATAAAGATTTCACACATATTAATGTGGAAAATTTCATTCTTAATACAATATCACACACATTTCATAGAAAAGCCCAATGCCAATTCAAATGTGACGAAAATATCTTCTTCTTTTTTGTTTCCTCTCTTATTTTTTATTTTTTGTAGTAAAACTAACAAAAAAAATAGGCCTTTTAAATGTAAGAAGTAAAGGTAGAACAATTCCGTTGCCAAGAATAATTTTTTGTTAGCTAATTATTATTATTATTATTTTACTTTTCTGGTTTGTATAGTAGAGTATAATTTAAAAATCTAAAATTTTTATTTTTATTTTTATAAAAAGTTTACTAAAAAACAACCAAAAAAAAAAAAAAAAAAAAAAAAAAAAAAACGAAAAAAACAATCCAAATACCCTTATAGAAGATGATTTATTATGATGAACAATTCAATTTTGTTATCAAGAACACTACATACTATGTCGAGCCAATAACATATTTGAGCTATGCTTAGGGTTCAATAAGGTATTCAAAGATGTCCAAACACCTTGCTTAAGCCCAAAAGAGTAAAAAAGGACAAAAAAGAGAAGAGCTTAAACTATAAACATTTGCGCATATTAATAACTAGCATTACATCCGTACTATACATGGTATCACACAAATAATTGAAAAATAAGATTAATATATTAAATAGTAATCAAAAAATATTTTAAAATGTAGTGATAAAAGAGACTTAAAATCAAATAACTTTTAATTATTTTCATAACATTTACAATTATTATTATTTTAGTCTTGTTATCAATGGTGTGTTCTACATATTAAAAACAAGAATGTGCTATAATATAAATAACAAAAGATAAAGGCAAAAAATAAATTATAAAAATTACACTTACGGTAAAACATAAATAAATTATGTCATGAAATTTTGTAATTATAGCTTATCTTATGTAATATAGCAAATCAAATGTGTCAATTAACTTTTACCCTTTATCTTCTTTGCGAAACTCAACAAAAATAGCTAACATTAAAATTAATTTATAGAATAAAATAGCAAAGAGAACAAAGGGAATAGTCTATTTCTCAGTTATCCTTCAAATTAATCTTCACTTTGTTTAGCACAATTGCGAGATCTCTCCCAAAATAGATCAATTATAGTTAAGGGTGCAACTTTGGTGGGCTCAACCTGAGCAACCCGAGCCCAATCTGAAATTTTTCAGGGCTTAGGCAAGATATTTTTGAATTCGGTACAGATTTGGACAAAAATTTAGAAGTTCGACTTAAATTTAGTCGGGCTTAGACAAATACATCAAATAATGCAAGCAACCCGAAACATGAATTATATATTTAAAAATATTAAATATGCGTATAAATTATTAGCCAATAGATGATATTAAAGTAATTTATATTGTTAAATCATATTAAATATATATTATATATACCAATAACACAACACAAAATCTTACATTTTTTATTTTCACTCAAATTGTAAAGACTACCATAGTGGCATCTCTCTTACATTATACATATTGTTTGTTTTAATGTTATTAATGATTTTTTTAAAAGAAATGTAAATAGAGTCTATTTTAACGAATTAATTAAAAAAACATTGAAATTTATGTGCAATTTGAGCTTATACAAACAACATCGGCTTACAATTTGGACTTTGACGGGCCTTGGCAAGTCTTAGCATAACTTGGATTGAGTTTGGATAACCTTTCAATCCGTCCGAATCCGCCTAAGTTACACCCTTTATTATAGTTAACTCAACCTTCAAAAATAAAAATTAAAGTTTAAACTTGAGCTAGGCTAGTCTACCACTTACATCAAAGTCATTCTTTTGGTTGGACTCCACCATTAATATCAATATGTTTTTAATTTTAAAATTAATATATATATTTAGTTTTCATATTATAAAAATTAATTATAGCAATATCTCTTCAACTATTTACAAATATCAACTTATCCCATAAAATAATTTTTCTCGGTATAAACCCATTAAAACAAGGAAAAATTACTCATAAGTCCCATATTAAAAAATGTTACTCTATCTAGTCCTGAGTATTTTTTTGTAAACCATTTAGTTCTTTTTTTACATCACAACATTATCATCAAAACAACATCAAACATCATCATCAAAACAACATCAAGCATTACAACATCATCATCAAACAAGATCTGATCTCCTCCATCTCCTCTCTCTCTCTCTCTGTCCTCTACGTCGTCGCCGATTGTCGCAGTCCCTCCATCGTCGCTGACGTTGTCTTCGATCTCCCTCCTCCACTGATCTCCTCCTCCACCGCTATCGCTCCGACACGATGGTGCACGGGTCCGACGATACACAGATCTGTGTGTATATATATATATTCTTCCCTCTCTCTCTTACTGTTCTTTCTCCCGCCACAGCGCCCTCAGGCCTGAGATCTGTGTGTGTGTGTATTTGTATCTTAGATCTAGAGTTTACAGGTGTTATACATATATGTGCGTGTGCGTGTGCGTATTTGTATAGATGTGTTTGTGTGAATCCAAATTTGGTCTTGATCTTTGTTAGAAAGGGGTTTCACGATGGCAATCTGATGGAGCTCCTACAAATCGCCTTAAATCTTCTTCAACTTGGCCTTAGATCTGTTCAAAAATTTTTATGAATAATGTTTGATGTTTGATGAATAATCCTAATGTTTAATGGTTAAGAATCTGTGTTTTTGATGTTTGATGAATAATGTTTGATGGATGTTTGATGAATAATCCTAATGTTTAATGGTTGAGAATCTGTGTTTGATGTTTGATGAATAATGTTTGATGTTTGATGAATAATCTTAATGTTTAAGGGTTGATATTTGATGAATAATCCTGACGTTGCTAATGTTTGATATTGGATGAATAATTCTAACGTTGCTAATGTTTTCACCGACATTATACGAATTATTCTGACGTTGTTAATGTTTGATGTTTGATAAATAATCCTGACGTTGCTAATGTTTGATGTTTGATGAATAATATTTGACATAAAAAGGCCTATAGTCAACTTTTAGAGAAATAGGACCTATTAGTCTAACAAAAAACATTCGAGACTAAATGGATTAACATTTTCAAATTTGGGATTTATTGGTGCTTTCCCCTTAAAACAATTCTTATTGTTTGAATTATATGCCACTTTTAAAATTAATCTATTAAATAAATAAGTAAAACATATTTGCATATAAAATAATGTAAATGAAAATGACTTTTGTAATTGAACCATTTAAACAATAAGTCGTGGCTATTTCCAATAAGTTTGTTAACATTAAAACTAATTTATAGAATAAAATGGCAAAGAGAACAAAGGGAATAGTCATTTTTCGGTTACCCCTCAAATTAATATTCACTTTGTTAAGCATAATTGCAAGATCTCTCCTCAAATAGATCAATTATAGTTAAGTCAATCATTAAAAATAAAAATTAAAGTTCAAACTTGAGTTAGGCTAGTCTAACATTAGCCCACCCCAAAACCATTCTTTTGGTCTCACTTCACCATTAAGAATTTTCTTAATTTTAAAATTAATATACATATATATATATATTTAAATTTCATATTATAAAAAATCAATTATACTAATATCTCTTCAACTATTTACGAATAAACTTATCTCATAAAATAAATTTTCTTATACCCACTAAAACAATTCTTATTATTTGAATTATATACCACTTTTAAAATTAATCTATTAAATAAATTAATAAAACATATTTGCATATAAAATAATGTTAATGAGTTAGCCCCATAAACTTAACTTTTCTAATTGAACCATTTTTTTGGCAACAAAAAAAAAAGTCACCTATTTTTTCGAATTTTTTTTGTCTTTAGTGATTTTATTTTAAAATTATGTCAATTTTTTTTTTACTTTTTTGGTCCATCTTATTGAGACGAATCTAAAAAGTATATCTTTTTTTTGAAAAATTTCAAAAAAAAATCACTAAAGACGAAAATGAGTGAAAAAAGATTACTTATTTTGACTTATTTTTGTCTTTTCTAGATTTGTTTGGATTTTTTTTAAAAAATTATAATTTTTCATTTGTCTTGTCGAGCTGAATTTAAAAACTCAAAATTTTTTTATTTAAAAAAAAAAAAAATTCACTAAAGACAAATAAACCAAAAGAGACAAAAGCCAAAAAAACATCCTTCCCAAAACACCCCTATTGTATTGATAAAAACTCTAGTCTAGGCTTATTTTTAAAATTTGTTTTGGACCACATTATTTAGATTGCGTAGGTTATTCAATTCTCAATAATTTTTATTTTATTTTCAGATAGGAAACTATGAATAACATTAGATGATGAAATCTATTATGATTTACTTTAATGATAGTTTCACACTTCATATGTAGATTTTTAAAAGGAGAAATATTATGTAATCATATTTTGATATCAGATTTTGGTACCATGTATTATAATACTTCACATCATCATTCAAGAGCGTCACATTATTACTAAATTTCATATTTTAAAATTTAAATATTCTAAATTTTCAAATTTCAAATGACACGTGACTTATAAAATTTTGGGGTAACACCTCTTGAGGTTTCTGTTTAATATATAGATTCTCCTATCACATTTGAAAAATTACACTTCCCCACTGTCAGATTAAAATATTTGCCTCCTTAGTCTTTATACATGTAAAATAATAAAATAATACATATATTTTGTTTATGTTATTTCAAGAAATATAATAATCATCTTCTTTGGTTTAACTCACACAAAAAATTAAGTTTGTTTTTTTTTTTTTACTACATTTTTTTAGTATCTTAAGCAAATTTTTTTTTTTTTTTTTTTAGATACACCTAATCTAGATATACTTAATAGGTATAATATTTTGTGATTTTTTTAAATTCACCAAATACAAAAAATAAAAAAATAAAAAAATTCAATACATTATCTTATTTTGTTGTATTCAATGGATTTTTAATTTTTTTTTTGGTATAAATTTTATACTTTTTAAATATATCTAGATTAAATTGATATGATCTAGATATAATGGTGGAAATAAAAATGAAAGATTATATATATATATATAATTTATACAAAAATATCATAAAAATGTTGTGATAGTGATATTATTGTAAATATAAATCATGTTTATGAGTATTTTGTTTTAAAGTAAAATGTCACCATTAAGCTATGTCATTATGTTTAAAAATGTATATAAAATTTATATTTGTATATTATCACCCAATAAGAATATGTTCAGGTAGAATTTAATGATGAAAAGTTATAGAATGTAGTCATGATGATAGGAAGAATAAATGGTAGGAAAAAGGGTAAGATGGTCATTTATAAAATTTTAGGGTATGACATCAGTAATCTAGGAGACAATTTGTAATGAGATTACAAACATCAGGGAGAAAAATGTAATTTTTCAAATGTGAGGGTAGATTTGTATTAAACAAAAACCTTAAAGGGTGTCAGTGTAATTTATCCTAAAATATTGTTTGGAACTTTCTATTTAAAAATTTAAAATTAGATATATTGCTTGATGTGCCAATAGTTTTATGCCAAATATATTTCTTAGCTTTTAAAAATTTAAAAAAAAAAAAAAAACTTTGTAAGATTAAAAAAAAATTAAATGTAAAATTTGAAAATGAAAAAAAAAAATAGAACTCTGCATAATAAAATTTAAAAATTTACTGATAGGTCATGATTAATATGTATTGTATGGATTCATATTTACTTGGTGAAATAGTATTCCATTGTTATTGTAGTTTAAAATTTTGATTTATTTTTCGTATCAATATCATAAAAGAACCATACATTTAACAATTTGAAAGATAATAATTATGAAATTTGAAATATATTATCATAATAATTAAAAATATCAATAATTATAATTAAAGTGAAATAACCAATGAATTTATGACACATGTATTTTTTGTATTTTATTATTTACAAAATATAAAAAAAAATTGGATTAGAAGTTTTAAATTTATTGACCCAATAATATTTTTATACAATAATATAGATAGAAGAATAAACATAGATATAGATTTTATACCATAACCATTGAAACTAAAAATAGTAATTATATCATTGCATGTTTTGAAATCACAAAATTTTAAGAAATAATACTAATATATTATTGGCAATAATTAAGAGAATTTAAAAGTTAACCAATAATATTTTTATATAGGGTAAATTACACTTACACCCTCTGAGATTTAGATTTAATACATATCACATCTTGACATTTGGAAAATCACATTGACCCCTGTCATTGCAATTATTTAGACAGAATTAACGTTGTTATAAAAATGATATTGAATTCATACACTTTCTCTTTTCTTGTTTTACTTTACTTTACTTCTTCTGTTTTTTTTTTTCTTTTTCTTTTCTTTCATTTGCTTTACTTTTTTTTTAAATATAATTTTCTCTGTTTTTCTACCAGAAGTTGTTGCCTTTTATATACGTAAGGGGTTTGTGAAATGAGACTATTAACCACATGGGTGGAAATGTAATTTTCAAAATGTTAGGGGTAATATGTATTAAATTCAAATTTCAGGAGGTGTTAGTGTATAGATAGAAGTACAGATATAGATATAGATTTCATACCATAACTATTAAAACTAAAAATAGTAATTATGTCATTTTGAAATCACAAAATTTAAAGAAATAATACTAATATATTATTGAGAATGATTAATAGGATTTAAAAATTAATTTAATTTATGTAAATTAGATTTTAGATTAATTACAAAATGACATATGTATTTTAAGTGTTAAGAAATACAAAAAAAAATATAAAAAACTTATATTGAAATTTTCAACCAAAAAGAAGTCACAACATTTTGCTTATATTAAATAAAAATATATTCATAAAATAGTAAATATCACTAACTCAAGGATAACCGAATAAAATAATTTGGTCATATACGATAAAGATAAAGATCGATAAATCTGATAAATCCAATTACGATACTGACGGTAATTGATAACTTTCAGGACTATATATCACTGTAATATTTTATCAAATTTTTTTGCTTTGATTATTTTTTAGGGTAAATTATAGCGATAGTCCTTGTAATTTATCATTTTATTTTTATTTATTTTTTATTTTGGTCCCTATCGTTTCAATTTGCTCAATTTTGCCCATCAATATTAGTCTAATAAATAACAGTGGTTAAATTTGATGGACGGATAATCATATAATGTTTCAATTTGGTCCTTCTTGTTTTGACTTCCCTATAACAAAAACCTTGTTTTGGTAAAAACCCCTAGAATTTGGGAATTTTGAAAAAAAGTTGAGGCATTGTGAAATTTATACTTGGTAAATTGTTATGTGAAAAAGTGATGGAGAAATTCCTATATTTGTATCAAATGAGGTAATTTCATGGAGGAAATGAGAATAGTTGATTTTAAAATTTATCGTTTGTTTGTCTTGGAAAATTAAGTTTAGAAAATGACGTTTAACATGTGGAGAATACATGAATGTTAATATTGTTATATTATCTCTTGAAATTATATATTATGATGTTATATTGATAAGAGATGTGAAATTTGATCACAATGGATGATTGTGTGGATGAATTGAGAAATAAAGAAATTTCAAGGCATTGATATAAAAATACATTGTATTGGCACCTTATTTCATTATCATCACCTTTCGAATTGGCATTGTTGAGATTATTAAATGGAACTTTATTATTGCATTGGACATTTGCATCACTATTTTATTTTATCATTGATGCAATTGATTTTGACTCTTGCATTGGAAAAGTATTGCTTTGAGAAAGGAAATTGTTTTGTGAAACAATATCATATTGTTTTGTTTTTGGGGTAAATACGTTGGTAAGTCCAAATATGGTGTAGTTGGTATTGGTTAAGTGAGTCTGATTGTCCACAGGGAATTATTGAAAACACGCGTAGAGGAGGTACCACGTGCCTTTCGCTTAGCAATTGGTAAAGTGGGGATTGACAGTACTTGTTATGCCTACTTGCAGACACCTACTTAGGTGATGTAGGCCGAAAGGTACCACATTGAGGTCGCTTAAGTTACACTTATAGTCTTTTAATTCTGTTTATTTGGCGGAGATGATGTGTTTATGCACTTGTATAGATTTGATATAAAATATGCAAATTCAATAAAAAAAGACGCGAAAGTAGATTCTCCGTGTGAGAAGCGAAAAATCCAAGTCAGCCACCTCATCGCACTTGCGGCCCAGCTACACCACATGTGCGGTCCACCTAGGGACAACTACATAGAATTTTGGGTGTGTTCTGCTGAGAATAAAAGAAGGAAAAATAGGTTAACCTAGGGTTTGAAATTTATTCTAAGATAAGGGAGGCTAGGGTTTAGAAAATGTGATTTTTCCTTAAGCTTGAGAGACAATTTTCATGGGGGCTTCCATCTTTTCCACCTCTTTCCATTCCTCCATGAGTGGGTAGGTTATTCTTTTCTAGGGTTTTGATGAAACCCTAGTCATGTAATAGGAATTTTCATAAGTTTTGATTATGAAACGGTTTGAACAAATGTATGGACGTTTTAGAAGTTTATAATAATTATTTTTTTCATCTCTTCAAGTATTTTACTTTCTGTGAATGTTTAATAGTTTCCATACATCAGTTTTCTTTGTGTTTGTGTTCAAAGTACGAGATGAGTCATGCTACGAGAGATGGGTTGTGTTGCTACCATAGTTTAGAGCAAACGTCTCATGCTACTCGGGATGATTTGTAACTGTACGTTGAATGTGACAACCCTCTTTCAAACCGGATTGCAATTGATGGCCAATGTTAAATCTCATTTATGTGGTTAGTGGTAAATTCTTTGCCCTAGGATTTTTCTCAAAAATTAATATCTCAAACCCTAATTTTAATTGTCAATTTAATTATTCAATTTCATTTAATTCTTGTTTAGTCATAATATCCATAAATCTTTTTAATCAAAATTAATTTAGGAATCTAGCAATTAAATTAGTTTAATTTCACAATTATTCCTGTGGATCGATACTTGGACTTATCATTATTCTAAAGAATTTGATATAGTTTAGTATTTATTTTTGGTGTGCAAAACGACCCATCAAATTTTGGCGTCGTTGCCGGGGACTTGTGGCAAAATTGAGTAATTTAGAGTTACATTCATATTTTAATTTTTAGTTTAGGATTTTATATTTTAGTGTTACTAAGTGTGCAGGGTATTTGCAATTGGAACCATTACTAAAGGGCAAGCGAAGCGCAGCCAAGTTTTAAACAAAAATACTGCAGCACCAAAGTGCTAAAAAAAATAGAATTAGATACTTGCAAACAGAGCACCAAAGTGCTAAAAAAAATAGAAGTAGATACTCGCAAACAGAGCACCAAAGTGCTAAAAAGAAAGAAAGAGCTTCAATGGATTGGAGACAACGGTCTACACGTCAAGCACCCGCAAGATGAGTAAAGCGTTTTTGTTTAATCGCTGTGAGTATTCTCTTCTTTGGTATTTTTGCTTTCATAACTTAGTGCACAGAGTGGGAACTTAGTGTGTGTGTGTGTGTGAGTAGTGTATGCATGGGCGCCATTCTTGTCGTCTTGAATTGTGGAGTTTGGACCTTGAACTACTAAGGACTCTTAGGAAACTTAGAGCCTCTTCCCGGGTTCCCAGGCTTGAATATCCATACCCATACCTTGAACCAATTGATATAGCAAACCGAATGGCCTAAATGGGCCTAACCAGACCCTTAAGGATTACTTCACACCCATTGTATATACATCACCATCATGTATCCAGTTACCTGACACTACTGCTGCTCGTTATGAGATTAAGTCCAGCACTATACAAATGCTTCTATCATTCCATGGACTAGCTCATGATGACTCTTACAAACATCTGAATGAATTTCTGGAAATTTGCTCTACAGTGAGGATCTAGAATTTCACCAACGAGGCCTTAATGTTGCATTTGTTTCCATTTTCATTAAAGGACAAAGCCCAACATTGGCTGAACTCCTTGCCTGCTGATTCAATCACAAGTTGGGACCAATTACAGTAAAGATTTTTGGAGAAGTACTTTTCCATTGGTAAGACCAACCAACTCAGGCGAGCCATCACCAATTTTGCTCAAATTGATGGTGAGCAATTTCATGAGACATGGGAGAGACTTCGTGACCTTCTCCAACAGTGTCCCCACCACCAAGTGCCTGATTGGTAACTTGTATAGACCTTTTACCATGGCTTAACTGAGCCTCATCGCCAAATGGTGGGTTCTTCTTGTGGTGGGACATTCATGTCCAAAAATGACACCGAGACATGACAATTATTTGAGAACTTAAGTGATAATTTCCTTCACCATGCCTCTGTAGCCCTGTAAGTCCGGCAACTAGTAGTTGGAGCCCCGAAAAGAGGGGGCATTTATGAGGTCGGGCAAAACCTAGAGTTAGCCCAACAAATAGAGGCATTGTTCCACAAAATGGACCAATTATTAGCTGCGGGACATGCCCCTACACAGCAAGATCTGCCTCAATTTCATGAGGCATGTGCTATTTGTGCGAGCCCTGCTCATGACTTGAGTGAGTGCCCTTCGTCATCACAATTTTCGGAATTAGTCCAAGAGTATGTGAATGCGGCTCAAGGATTCTCCAACCCGAGTAATGACCCATATTCCAATACATATAATCCGGGATGGAGAAATCACCCTAATTTTTCATGAAGACCTCCTTCACAAGGCACTTCTTACAATCCTCCACTACCAAGGCAGAATTTTAATAATTTTGCTAACCAATCTTCCTACTGGCCACCACAACCTTATCGACAACCATAACCTTACCGACAACCACAACCCCCGCCTGTTCCTAAAGGCAACTCGGCCTTTGAGACTCAGGTGTTAGAAGTTCTCTCAGAATTAAGGGGTTAGCACCAGTAGTTCACTCTATACTCACTCCATTGCCAAGCTAGAGGCCCTATTGGGTCAAATGGCTAACAATATGAATAGGAAAGAGGAGGGAAAATTACCGAGTCAGACAACCTTAAGGGTCAATATGGGGCGAAGGGTTCAGGTGGGAATAGAAAGCACCATAAGCAGGTGCAAGTGGTGATTACCCTAAGAAGTGGAAGGGAGTTAGAGCCTCAGCCAGATGCGTCTGATGCAACTAGAGCTAAGAAGGGTGACCACAGTAGTACTCCTAATGAGAGCAAGGGTGAGGGAGAAACACCTACGAGGGATGACCTAATCCCTAGCACTTCACATGAGTCTAAAGCACCATATGTGCCTAAGGCACTCTTTCTGCCTAAAGCACCCTTTCCTCAATACCTTGATACACCGTCCTCTTTTAATAAGAAGGCGACATCCATAGAAGCGATGATGGAGGCTTTTAAACAAGTTAAAATCAACCTCTTCCTGTTGGAGGCGATTAAGCAAGTACCCTCCTATGCTAAATTTTTGAAGGACTTTTGTTCGCAAAAGCGTAAATCTAGGACACACGTGTCCCAAAAGGTCGTACTCACGAAGCAAGTAAGCTCCATCTTGTTAAATAATACACCCCCAAAGCTTAAAGACCCGAGTGCCCCAACCATTGCATGCATTATAGGAGACCATTTCATTGATAGGGCTTTGTTAGATTTAGGGGCTAGTGTCAATTTGTTACCGTACTCTGTGTACGAAGAATTTGGGCTTGGCGAGTTGAAGCCCACTACTGTTACTCTCCAGTTGGCTAACTGGTCCCTCAAAGTGCCACGTGGCATGATTGAAGATGTGCTAGTGAAGGTTGATAGGCTTTATTTTCTTGTTGACTTTTTGGTTTAGATATGGAACCAACAGCCAGTTCTAGGAAACAAATACCGGTGATCTTAGGTTGAGCTATCTTGGCTACAGCCAATGCATGCATAAATTGTCGTATCGGGATTATAGAAGTTTCATTTGGGAATATGCAAATGAAACTTAATGTTTTCCAAGCATCGCAACAACCCCATGAGAGAGAGGAGTGTTTATTTGTGGATGGGATTGTGGAGGAGGCTTTACCCTCCATTCTTGTAGAGGACCCTCTAGAGGCTTGTCTAGCTCATTTTGGGTTCGAAGATTTTGATATTGACGGATCAGTTGAGGAGGTGAATGCCTTACTTAATTCTTCTTCTACACCGGATTTTCCTCTGTGGAAAGCCTGATTTGAGTCCCTTCCTTCTCTGTCTAAAGAGCCTGCCATACCATTCCTAGTCACACCACCTATACTTGAGTTGAAGCCACTCCCAGCCACACTTAAGTATGCATTTTAGGGCCAAAGGATACCTGTAGACACCCCATTTTTGACGGCCTTTACGACTTGGACATCATCGCATGTACACCCAATGATGAGTGTATTTGCTTGTCAAGTGCTTGAAATCCTCAGCGGAATGCCACAGCCTTGAGTCCTTCAAACCCTACATCCATGTTGCTTTATTCTTGGACCAAACCTTGGATTTTTAAGCCTGCAACCCTTGGTGGCCTACCGGCCACCTTTTTGGGCTGGCAGCCATCACTCTTGGTTACCGACCACTGATGTGGCCTACCAGCCACCAGTGTCTTTTGCAGATATTTTGTGACAGTTGTGCCAGCTGTTTGCACAGATGCTTGCATCTGCTCCCACATGTATGGCTGGATGTTCTTGAGGGAAATTCATGTTTTCTATATATAGAGGGCCTCCCTCTCTTGTTTTAAGGTTAGAAAAATTTTAAAGCAAAATTTTTCCTCTCTCTCTCTACAATTCTCTCTTTCTCTTACAAATTTCTACACTTTTGTCTATACACTCTTCATCTTTGCCTATACACTCTTAACAAAACCTTTCCATATTTGAGTTGAGGTATTGTGGACGCGCCCCGAGGGCCTAATGCTTACCACAGTTCGGACTCAAATTGTCATGGTTCTTAATCTAATCTCACAATGTGCAATGTGAGACTAATAAATCACCAAAGAGTCCAAATCCGGCAAATTGTTTTGGAAAACTGATTTTTGAGAAAGAAGTGCCAAACATGGACTGCTTTGCCAGATACAGAGTCGCCACCTAAATATTTTTTTGGGGAATTTAGGAAACCCTGACTCATGCCTAAGGCCACGTGTCCGTCATCACTAAAGTTGCCTCGACTCGGGAACTTGGGTACGATTTGGGAAGGTCATCTATGAACACCCCCGCTCGCCCGATCAAAGATCGGCCTGTACTAAACATGATATCTTATTTTTGAAAACACATGCGTTCTTATTCCGATTAATTAGCTAGAATTACTATGTGATGCGCACAACACACGAGTATAGACTAGATCGCCTAATTTGGAACAAAGCATTGCATATCCGTTTGTTTGGAAGGCAGTTTGAAGTTTACTACTCGCAAGTAGGCTAAATCACGAATTTCAATGAATTATCCCAATTCAAGCAAACCGACCTTCACCCACAGGCATTCAGGCAGTTATATCACATAAGCAATTAGCCTCATGGTAAGTATGCTATCATGTTAACACTTACACACATGCAAGATGCTAAAGCATAAACACTCACAGTTGTAACAAGTCCGCGAGGGACCTCGCTACAGTTCGGACTCGATTTGTGCCACGGTTCTAAATCTTGAACCAAAGAGTCCAAATCCGGCAAATCGTTTTGAAAACAGATTTTTTTTTGAAAGAAGTGCCAAACATGGACTGCTTTGCCAGATACAGAGTCGCCACCTAAATATTTTTTAATGGGGAAATTTAGGAAACCCTGACTCGGTGCCAAAGGCCACGTGTCCGTCATCACCAAAGTTGCCTCGGCTCGGGAACTTGGGTATGATTGGGGAAGGTCACTTCGTGAGCACCCCCGCTCGCCCGGTCAAAGACCGGCCTCTACTAACCATGATATCTTATTTTGAAAACATTGTGAATTCTTATTCCGGTTATTAGCCTAGGTTACTATGTGATGCGCACAGCATACAAGTATAGACCGGGTCTTCTGTATTGGAACAAAACATTTCATGTTTGTTTGTTTGAAAATGGTTTGATGGTGCTACCCGCAGGGAGGCTAAGACGTGGATTTGCCACCCTCAGGTGGGCTTAGAAAACAGTGTTTTTGCCACTATCTAGTGGGCTCAAGACAAACAGTCGATGCATTGTTCCAATCCAAATAATCCAACCTCCACCCACAGGCATTCAAGGCAGTTATATCACATAAGCGAATAGCCTCATGGCAAGCATGCTATTCATGGCAGTCACTCACACGCATGCAAGGATGCTAAAGCATAAAACTCACCGAGTACTCCAAGCCAAAACAGAAACTACATTAGAAATCATGCATGATCCTAAATATGCTAAAATGCCTAATGCAACGCATGCAAAATGCAACTATAGCAGGCTCCGCTATTCTAAATATGGCATATGGAATGCTACAACTAACACGTATTCAACTTGGAATTGAAATACAAATGTAGTTTGTATGATGCGCCGAGCCTGGTGCATGCAAAACAGATGAATGATGCAAACATGCTGTCATACTGTATGCTAATTGAAATATGCCCTATATCTAACCATTGTAAGCAGGTAAATAAAAGGGAGAAAGACGTGGGGTTGGAAGACATACATTACACTCACCCACACTTATTACAATTATGTCCTCGCGCAGAGGGTCCGAATAAATATACAGTCCGAATAAAAGAATATTACAGTCCAAAATATACAGTCCAAATAATATACAAATCCCTAATTAATTAACGAATTAACTAAGAAAGCTGTAAACTGGCATGCAAGCCAGGGACTGCCTTGCTTCTGATAAACGATGTATGTTTGGGCTGCCTTGCGCGGAAATCCACTGGGATGCCCCAATTAGCCTCTGTTTGCAATGTTTCTCGAAATGCGTGCCAGACTCCGAAAAGTTGCTGATTCTTCATTTTGCTGTAACAGAGAGCAGGAAAGGGGCATAGCAATGTATCTCACAAATATATGCATGCCTCGATCCTCGCGCCACCAATCACGCATATCGATGCATGATGGCCGAGGAGCCGAATTGTACAACTCAATATAGGATGAATGCATGTGAATGCTACAACAAAACCTAACTCCATCATGGATAATCCGGAGTGTCGGTGACTTGGGAATTGAGATCCGTTCCGTCACTCGGAGTACGGAACGTACCTCGTTTCCCGTGCCCGGGCTAACTCCTATCCCGAACACGATGCAATATGCATGATATGCATGAAATGCAGCTAACATATGACCTAGCATGCACAATGCTATGAAAATGAGATGCCTCGAAATGCGTGCACGCGGGCACGCAAACCGAGAAAACGATCCTAAGGCATAAAATGGCATACGCAATGCAAATTGGACTTACACTAACACGAGTGGACCTCAGCCACAATCACATAAGAGGCCGTCGGATGAAAATGAAGTGCCTCGAAATGCGTGCACACGGGCACGCAAACCGAGGCAATGACATAAATACAATGATGCTAAAATGAGATGTCTTGAAATGCGTACACACGGGCACGCAAACCGAGAAAATGACACACGAAATGTGATGATGCTAAAATGAGATGTCTCGAAATGCATGCACACGGGCACGCAAATCGAGAAAGTGGCATACACGATGTGATGATGCTAAAATGAGATGTCTCGAAATGCGTACGATGTAATATGGGCTTACACCAACATGAGAGAGTCTCAGCCACTCTCACATAGGAGGCCAATGTTTGAAAATGAAGTGCCTCGAAATGCGTACACACGGGCACGCAAACCGAGGCAGTGGCATACTCGATGCAATATGGCTAAAATGGCATATAGAATGCAAAGTGGACTTACACTAACATGAGTGAGCCTCAGCCACACTCACATAAGAGGCCGTCGGGTAAAAGTGAAGTGCCTCGAAATGCGTGCACTCGGGCACGCAAACCGAGGCAAAGGCATACAGGCATGAAATGACCTACGAAATGAAATGAGGGCTTACACCAACATGAGAGGGCCTCAGCCGCACTCACATAGGATGCCGGTGGATGAAAATGAAGTGCCTCGAAATGCGTGCACACGGGCATGCAAACCGAGGCAGTGGCATACTCGATGCAATATGGCTAAAATGGCATATAGAATGCAAAGTGGACTTACACTAACATGAGTGAGCCTCAGCCACACTCACATAAGAGGCCGTCGGGTAAAAGTGAAGTGCCTCGAAATGCGTGCACCCGGGCACGCAAACCGAGGCAAAGGCATACAGGCATGAAATGACCTACGAAATGAAATGAGGGCTTACACCAACATGAGAGGGCCTCAGCCGCACTCACATAGGATGCCGGAAGATGAAAAATGAGATGTCTCGAAGTGCGTGCCCGTGGTCACGCAAACCGAGAAATGGCCCGAAGGCATGGAATGACATGCAAAATGAGACATGGCATATGGAATATGGAACATGCAAATTTCAGCAGCCAAAATGATGCAAAATAGCCCCCGAATCATAGCAAAATTACACCCGATGCCCGAAATAAGTCTCGAAATGCAATTGAATGGCCTACAGCTATGTCAAACATGCACAATATGGACATGAAGTGTAAAGACAGATGCTAGGCAGTCCCTAAATTAGCATTTTTCCAGTACAAATCATGGCCAAACAACAATCATAGATGGGGCAAAAACAGCATGCAAAAATGGGGGAAAAAGAGGAAATAATGAAGTAAGTGGTACATGCAATGCTCAAACTGAAAAATACAGTTCTAAAAAACTGAAGAGGGACAAAAAATATGAACATTTACAGCTTATGGTAACCCTCAAAACAGTATGTAGATATGCTCAACATAGCATGCAAAATATGAGCCAAAAGAGGGCTATAAAGAGAGGTATATCAAGCATTCTCCAAACAGCCTAAGACCCTTAATGAAATATGCCAAGAAGATCAAAATATGACTCTTTCCAGACCTGATGATGGCCGAAAACAGAACCTAGATAGGCTTAACAAAGCATGCAAAAATGGGGGTCAAAGAGGGGTATAATGACAAGTATAACATGGAGACCCCCAAAAAAGTTGATCCCTTCTACAATGTTGTAGAGGGACCCAAAATAAGCCTACTCATAGTTCATGACATGCTCCAAAACAGATCACATGTAGGCCAAACAAATCATGCAAATTTACGGTAAATATGCGAGATTATGAAACAAGTGCATGATAGAGAGGCCAAACAGGGTTGAGCCCTTCTTCAATGTTGAATAGTGGCTCAAAATAGGCCCACTCACAGTTTATATCAGGCTCAGAAATAGATCACACATGAACTAAAAATAGCATGCAAAATATGGACCAAATAGGGGCTATAAAGAGAGGTCATGCATGGAAGCACCAAACAAGGTTGAGCCCTTCTACAATGTTGTAGAGGAGCTCAAAATAAGCTCAATCACAGTTTATGGAATGCTCCAAAAACAAATGTACATGAGCTAAAAATAGCATGCAAGTTTACGGTAAATATGATGGATATTGAAGCAAGTGGTATGTAGAAGCTCCAAAAAAGGTTGAGCCCTTCTACAATGTTGTAGAGGGGCTCAAAATAAGCCTAAACTCAGTTAGGGTCGGAGCCCAAAACCTCAAGAAAATAGGGTAGAAAAATGAAGCAAGAATAAGCTCAAAAAGGGTAAAAGAGTACTCACCCTTGAAGACAAGACTTTTGTTGCTTTTTGGCTTGAATTTGTTGCTTCTTAGCCTTTGAAAAACCTTCCTTTGCTGCTGGAATGGAAGTGGTGATGGTGAGGCTTGGTGTTGATTAACAAATGAGGCTAACACTTGAAGTTTTTGGAGGTTTTTGGATAGGGAGATGTAGGCAAATGCTTAGGAGCTCTTCTAGGAAGTTTTTCTAACCCTAATGAAGGAGTTGGCCAGCCACTTATAAAGGCCAAGAAGGGGGTGTAAAAGAGGAGGGAAATGCACCCAAGCTTTCCCTCCCAAAATATCCCCCGGATGCTCAGATATTTTGAAGAAACAGCCATACAGCTGTAATGAACACAGAGTGAGGATGCAGGCCGGCTAGCTGCTTTTGCTGGAGGTGGCCGGCCGGCCACCCCCCATGGCCGGCCGGCCAAGGGCAAAAATGGGAAGTGAAAATTGCTGGCCGAGCACCAAAGGGTAGTGTCCTCCCATGTGTGTACAACAAGGCCCTGTGATTGGAAATTGACAACTCTGAAGTAGGAGAGACAACAAGCCACCTCTAGGAGAGGTCCCGAAATGAAAGGAAGAATTACTGGCCGAGCACCATTTTTTAGGGTCCTCCCATGTGTGTACAACACAAATATGTGGTTTTGGCTCGAAGAAAATGGCCCTAGGGTGTTCAACATTAGCCCGGAAGTGAGAAAAATGGGCGCCGGGAGGCGCCGGGAGGCGCCGGAGGAGCATAACTGGTTGTTGAGACAATTACTGTCCTCCCACCCTCCAGTGACCTTCCTTATGATAAAACAGAGGTACCTGCCAAAAATGAACAAAAATCGATGCAAAACGAATGCTCGGGGGCCAAAACACGCAGTTCGGGATCCCGAAAACCGGCCGTTAAGCACCGAAAGGGGTGTTTGGCCACGAAGTGGGTATCTAAGACCCCAGTGTCCCTTGAAAGGGAGTAAATGAGATGCATGCCAAAAACCGGAGGAATCGGAGATGGTTAGGCGGTCCCGAACCGAGGCACACGGCCTGACGGCTCCGAAAACCGGGATCCGGGCTCCGAAACGGGCAAAATGGCCTACGACCACGAAATGTAGCCCACGGCCACTGAGAGATAGTCTACGGGACCTCTCCCTCCCCTCAGGAAAGAAAACAGAGAAAACCGAGTCTGGTTCGCAAACCGAGGCAAGGCACAAAAGAGGGTTCGGAAGTCCGGAGGCAGGGCTCACGGCCGCGACTCTGAGACTTCTGAACGAGCACAATATGCAACATCACCGAGTGCTCAATCGGTGACGTCTGAGTCTTAAGGTCGGTCAAAAATGGGGTGTCTACAGTTGCCCCTCTTTGACAGAACTCGGAAGTCAAGAAGTGACGGGAGTGAATGTCAAAGCCTAGAGACGACCCATTTTTGACAAGGCTGAAGACTTAGACAATCATACAAGATAAACAGAGATATGTGTGCCCGCAGGCAGGGGCAAAATGTAAAATGATATGCAGGAAGCCAAATGCAACTCGATGTTCGTGCAAATGCAGCAAGCTGTAATGAAGCAAGTATTCGCAAATAAATGCAACAGTTTTAAGCAAGAATGCAAAGCAACAACTACATTTCATGCAGTTAAGAATGCGGAGAATCATTCAATTCTCGTCGCGTCTCACACGGAGAAGATACAATACCTGCGCGATTCGTCTGGTCGCACCAGCCTCAAATGAACCGTACATACAATAAGCACAATAAGCACAATATCAGTTCATGAGATGCTCCAAATCAGATCACACATAGGCCAAATATTCAATGTAAAATAATGGCATATAAGAGGATATTGAAAGAAGTGCAAGATGGAGGGCCCAAACAGAGTTGAGCCCTTGAACAAACATCAAGAACAGCTCAAAAGAGGACCACTTTCAGTATTGGTCGGAGCTCAAAACAGTGAGTAAGTAGGGTTAAGAAAAGAAGCAAGAAAATGGTGTAAAAGAGGGAATTTGAGACTTACCCTTGAAGACCTCACTTTTGCTACCTCTTGGCTTGATGAAAGTTGCTTCTAAGCCTCTCAAGAATCCTTCCTTGCTGCTGGAAATGGATTGGTGATGGTGATGCTTGATGATGCTTAAGAAATGAGCTAGGGACTTGAAGGTTTTTGAGGTTTTTGGAGATGGAGATGGAATCCAATGGAGATGAAGTCTTGAGAACAAATTCTCTAACCCTAACAAAGAAGGAGGTCAGCCCCTTAAATAGGCAAGAAAGGGGTGTAAAAGGGGAGGGAAATGCACCCAAGCTTTCCCTCCCAAAATATCCCCCGGAGGACAGGGATATTTTGAAAAGCAGCTGGACAGCTGTAAAGGGTTCAAAAGCAGAAAGCTGGCCGGCCAGGTGGATTTCTTGAAGGTGGCCGGCCAGCCACCCCAACTGGTCGGCCAGCCACTCCCCCTGGCCGGCCGGCCATGGCCAAAAAAAGAAGTGAAGAATTGCTGGCCGACCACCATGTTTTGGTGTCCTCCCAGGTGTGTAGAACAAGGTTCCAAGGTTGGAATTTGGCAACTCTGAAACAGGGGTCACAACATTGAACTTGAAGGAGAGGCTCAAAAATGAAAGTAACAATTACTGGCCGACCACCACTTTTTAGGGTCCTCCCATGTGTGTAGAACAAGACCCCATGGTTGGAATTTGGCAACTCTGAAACAGGAGACACAACATTGCATTTGAAAGAGAGGCTCAAAAATGAAAAACACAATTACTGGCCGACCACCAGTTTTTAGGGTCCTCCCATGTCCCCTCATCACAAATATGTAGTCTCGGCTCGAAGAAAATACCCCTAGGGTGTTCAACATTAGCCCGGAAGTGAGAAAAACGGGCGCCGGAGGAGCGAAACTGGTTTTCTGAAACAATTGCTGGCCTCCCACCCTCCAGTGATCTTCCTGGTGCTAAAACAGAGGTACCTGCCAAAATTGAACAAAAACCGATGCAGAATGAATGCTCGGGGCCCAAATCACGCAGTTCGGGGTCCCGAAAATAGGCTGCAGGCATCGAAAGTGGCATTCGGCCACGAAGTGGGTATCTGAGACCCCAGTGTTCCTCAGTATGATAAAACAGAGGCACTCGCCGAAAATCGGAGAAATCGGAGATGGTTGGGCGGTCCCGAACCGAGGCACACGGCCTGACGGTCCCGAAAACCGGGAACCGGGCTCCGAAATGGGCAAAATGGCCTATGGCCACGAAATGTAGCCCACGGCCACTGAGAGATGGTCTACGGGACCTCTCCCTCCCCTCAGGAAAAGAAAACAGAGAAAACCGAGTCTGGTTCGCAAACCGAGGCAAGGCACAGAAGAGGGTTCGGAAGTCCGGAGGCAGGGCTCACGGCCGAGACTCTGAGACTTCTGAACGAGCACAATATGCAACATCACCGAGCGCTCAATCGGTGACGTCTGAGTCTTAAGGTCGGTCAAAAATGGGGTGTCTACACACACAGCCCAGTTAAATAGTGAACACGCAGCCCACATAAATAGAGAACAGAAACCGCAGCCCTGACTCTGATTTTCTGAAATTTGAACACGCAGCCCAAATAACAAATTTACTGAACACACAGCCCAGTTAAATAGTGAACACGCAGCCCACATAAATAGAGAACAGAAACCGCAGCCCTGACTCTGATTTTCTGAAATTTGAACTCGCAGCCCAAATAACAAATTTACTGAACACGCAGCCCAGGTAGATAGTGAACACGCAGCCCACATAAATAGAGAACAGAAACCGCAGCCCCGACTCTGATTTTCTGAAATTTGAACACGCAGCCCAAATAACAAATTTACTGAGCACACAGCCCAGTTAAATAGTGAACACGCAGCCCACATACCAATTTTTTTGAACACGCAGCCCAGGTAGAAGTGAACACGCAGCCCACTGATTTAGAAATTTGAACACGCAGCCCAAATACCAATTTTTCTGAACACGCAGCCCAGGTAGAAGTGAACACGCAGCCCACTGATTTAGAAATTTGAACACGCAGCCCAAATACCAATTTTTCTGAACACGCAGCCCAGGTAGAAGTGAACACGCAGCCCACTGATTTAGAAATTTGATTTGATTTGCACACAGCTCATTCATTTCATTAGCACACAGCTCATTTATTTCATTAGCACACAGCTCATTTATTTCATCACTGACACATGTATTCATTCTGAATGCAGGTTGGCGATCGCACCGTGCGCAGATACGGCTCTACCGCCGCGAGAGACTGGTACGCTGAGCTTCCAGAGGCTGTTCGGGATCTGGTTGATCTAGCAGGATTCGGAGCCTTCTGCGTGGGATTATCACGCTGCCCTGCCAGCAGGACATTGTTAGCTGCCTTGGTGGAGAGATGGTGGGACACCACCAATTCTTTCCATTTTTCTGCCACCGGGGATATGACCATGACTTCGCTAGACTTTGCCGTACTCACCGGCCTAGACATCGGCGGTTGGCCCATTCCTTATGACGAGGATATGGGAGAGTGGGAGGCCGCATGGTTACATCTGTTGGGGGCCCGTCCACCTGTAGACAGAGCTTCCGGGAGAGTCCGGTACACTTGGTTCTCTTCCCATTTCCAGAGGCCGGAGATGGAGCCTGAGTCTCCTGGGGAGGTCGAGCAGTACGCCCGTGGCTTCCTTATGTTCTTCTTTGGCACCACTCTGTTTGCCGATAGGGGGAACACTGTTGGGTTGTATCTTCTGAGTGCCCTAGTGGACCTATCACAGGTCAGTCGGTACGACTGGGGTGGCGCCGGCCTGGCTACCCTCTATTGTTACATGAGTGCAGCCTCTCGCGGGCGGGGAGACTTACTCGGCGGCTATTGGAGAGCCTGGGAGGTACGTTCTGTCCTCTTGATTTACATTTCTGCTCCTCATTACTTGTTCATTGCACACACGGCGCACTTTACATCCTGTATTCTGCCCTTGACACTTTGTATTCACATTCTGTACTGTTTTTCTCAGCTATGGGTGTACGTATACTTTCCCACATTAGCCCCGGAGATGGAGGTGGCAGGACTCATTATGACTCCGTTTTCACTGGTATTCGAGGGCGAGCACCGACCGAGACCTCGAGAGACTCTCTTCTACCTGCGACAGTATTTTGATACTGTGCGGGCGACAGAGGTATTTCAGAACCCTCAGTCCTTTTTATTTTCATCTTTGACCTGCCCTGTATGTTCCTGATTTCTGATGGATCTGTGCACTGGTTATCTGCAGATTACTTGGCAGCCCTGGGCGGTCTTAGGTGATGGTCTCCGACATCAGTATCCCGGAGGATCGAGCAATTCCCAGTATAGGTTCCTACTCGAAGGACCTGTTGGTAGGGCATGGTTCTTGGGGGAACGCTTTCTGCGTCAGGTGTGGGGGGTACGATTCTCAGGACCCTCCTGCTGTACCTCCAGCCACTATGCGGACTGCCGATAGACTCTCTGCCCAGGAAGTCATTAGTGACATGCAGGGCACCGATGCTTTGTTACATCTCATGGAGAGGGGCTACGCCACCTATCGTCGCATATATCTGATGCCCCCCTTGACGGGAGTGCGTGCTCCGTCACGGAGGTCTACTGATGTACCATCGTCGAGTCGAGCTCATGCCACGGATATCCCCTCCTCTAGCAGAGCTAGTGCGTCTAGGGGGAGAGGTAGTTCGATTCCTCCGATCCCTCCGTCTCTTTATCATCCTGGGTGGCCAGACATGCCGACCGAGTTGACGAGTTGGCGGTTCGGGACTCCTTACCAGGTCCCGCTAGAGCCTCCTCTTCCTGACCACGGATATGTCAGAGATCCTGATTCACCCCCGGTATGTTCTTCAGCTTTAATTCATCAGTTAGATATTTGGACGTTCATCCCATTTATTGATAGTTCTGCATTTGTATTTTGCAGCCTCCAGTTGAGTACACGGATGAGCTACTTGGGATGCTAGCCACTTTCGAGGGCATGATCCTACAGAGGGAGGCACAGCTGGCCATTATGGGCGTGCAGGTATTGTCCATCTTTCCTGTATTCAGCATACTCCTGATGACATACTGGCTTTGAACGTTCTGCTGTATTGACAGGCTGTATAGAGCACATCTGACACACACCCCACTCAGCACATCTGACACACACCCCACTCGTATACTGTACTTGAATCTGCTTTTCATATTTAAACTGATGTATTGAACTCTTCATTTTCAGATGCCTCCTGTATATGCATCGTCGCAGACCAGGCCACCCGGGCCTTCTCAGGGAAGTCGAGGTACTGGGCCTGTTCGAGGTACTGGGCCATCTGGGCCTTTTCGGGGGAGCTGGGCCATCTAGGCCTTTTGGAGGAGCTCGAGGAGCAGGGTCGTCTCGCAGACGCAGGGCACCCATTATTGAGGAGGAGGAGGAGGAGGAGGAGGTCGCAGACCGTGAGTCAGAGACATCTGCTGAGGAAGGAGGCTCTGGTCTTGGTTCCGGGAGTGGAGACCAGGCTGAGGGGGATCCGGAGGATGATAGCTCTGACCCGGATGGTGACGATAGTGCAGAGGTTATCCCGCAGAAGAGGATGAGAGGGCCCCCCCTCATTCCCGTTCCCGAGGACACTGATGCTATTTCCTGCTTTATTTTACTTTTTGCTAGTAGTTTGTAGCACTTTGCATATTGTTAGGCAGTTTTATTTTCTGTAAAACTTGTACCTCTATTTTGTTGTAAAACATGATGGAATGAAACAGCTTTTGAAAATGTGCTTGTATTTGAAAGTCTTAGCATCACATCGCGTTTGCACAAAATGGAATTGAATGAAAATGTGCCTTGTGTATTTACCGGGTCAGGTAATGAGTCGACACAACAAAACAAACAACTTAACTTGTTAAGAAAAGACAAGATCTTAACAAGTTTACAACTCGATAAGCAAAATACAACAATGTTAACGACTCGATAAACAAGACTTAACAAAAATTGCGTAAACAAAAGAGTAACAACTCAAAACACCAGATGTGACAGCTCGACAAAACTTACAACTCGATAAACAAAACGACAACTCAATAAGCAAAACAACAACTCGATGGGCAAAACAAAGCGTACATTCAGATGATCTGGGTGACGGAACGAATCCGAAACTGAGAGAAATTGAGGCCTTTGACATTCCCAATGCATCGAGATGCCTCAAATTTCCTTCCGGAGGGTAAAACAGGACCAATGCGGGGCCGAACATTTTTTTGCATCTGGAGACTAGAGGGTGGTCGGCCTACTAGAATAGATGGCCGGCCGGCCACCTCTCCCACAACCCCCAGAATTTTGACACGTGTCCTTTGAATAGTGTTTTACCCCCTATAAAAGCCCCAACCTTGGAACTTATTCATTTCATCACCGTTTCTCACAAAAATGGAGGCATTTCTCGCAGAAAATCTCACATCTTGGATCTCTTCTCTAGACGGCTCGGAAAAGTTGAACTTCCGGGGTTTCGGCTTAAATGCACTATTCCCGCTGAGCCGCACTCCACTGCACCTTCCTTTCCTCCATGCCGCGGCGAAGTTTTGGAACCCGGTGACGCACGTTTTCAGCTTCGGCGGTCAAGAGGTATGTCCCACTTTTGAAGATTTCAAGTTTTGCTGGAATCCGAGCGCGGCGAGGAACTCTTGCCCCAACTCAACTTTGGCTATGCTCAATACTTAGGGCGGATGTGCGAGCTCTCCGCGCATGACGCTCGGTCCCTGATTTGTAACGGAATGTTGGATATCCCGAGTTTGGTCTACCGATTCTCCGATGCTGGTGACCGCAGCGACCATCATTGGCAAGGCTTCCGACAACATGCTCTCTGTTTGTGCATGTTATCTCATTTTCTGTTTGCCTCAAGCTTTGGAGGATCCAGCGTCCGTCTGATTGAAATCGCTCAAGGCTTGAAAGAGGGAAAGAGTTGCATCGCCATGACATTGGCCGAGACACTGATGGGCCTGGATGCCTTCTACCGTCGGGAGACAACCAGATTTGCAGGGAGTCCACTACTACTGCAGGTAATGTTTCCCACCCGATCTCACATATGTATTTGCTCACATCACTCGGCCCTCAGGCTCAGTTTTTCTCACAAGACCCTTATCTTACTTTTCTCTCATCGCACATCTCTCTATTCTTTATTCTCTCATTTTTCATCCCTCCCCAGATATGGTTGATGGACAAACTGCAAGTTGTGGACTCTTGTCCTGCTTACTCAGCCCGCGGCTACTTCTTTCGACAACGCCTGGTCGACGCCCTTGATGAGGGATGGTGGTTTGAATGGATGTGCAACTTTTCAGCAGATCGCATTGCCTGGCGCTGCCCTTGGCTCAATCTCCCGGCAATGAGCTACAGTATGTCCCGGCAGGTCGGGATTCGATTGATTGGCTTGACCCACTGTGTATTCTACTTTCCGTTCCGTACATTGCGCCAGTTCGGCCATGATCAGACTTGCCCTCCGGAGGGGATTGAGTACCCGGCTACATTTCCAGTTCGAGGTGCACAGTTGGCTCGGCAGGCCGCAGCGTGGAGAATTAGAGAGCTCCTGGCCCCCGCCCCTACCTTTAGTTATGCTTTGTCTGACGAGTGCTGGGATTGGCTCAATGAGGAGGCACAGACTGGGCCTAGGTCGAGATTGGAAGCTTCAACCAGCTCTGGGAGGGGGCGCAGGGACACCTGACTTGACTATGCCCCAGGTTTATTGCTTTATTAGTACTTTCAAGTTTTCGTTATGAGTGTAATAAAAAGCAACTTCAATTGTATGCAAGAGCAGGAGAACTCTGTTTTGAAATCAATGAAATTGAAGGTTGTGGTACTGAAAATTTTCCGCTTTTGGTCCAAAAATGGTCTTAGTTGTGAAAAGATTAATTTGAACAAAGTCAACTTTTATTAAAACTTTTCAAAACTATTTTCGATAAGGATCAGAACTGGACACGCCTGAGATCTGTCACTGAGGTGCACAACTCCGGATCCTAGCAACTGGAAAGTTGCCCCTAGTCTGAATGGTACCACAGCACCTCTTGGCAACGGAAAGTTGCCCCTAGTCTGAATGGTACCACAGCACCTCTTGGCAACGGAAAGTTGCCCCTAGTCTGAATAGCACTGCACCGGAGATTACGATGAATGCTGATGGATAAGGATGACTGAGATGATCAAAATGGACAAAGTTGATCGGGGAAAGTGTTTATGGCTGAACTTCAGGACGAAGCTGCCTACGTATCCCATAGATGGGAATCAAGCCTTACGTAGTTCAGGCTTAGGTTCGCTCGGATATTTTTACTCTCCTTTTGCGCTCTAACTTTTGCCAAGGCCGCCCTTTGCGGGTTTTCAACCTTGCGAGCTCAGTTTTTATATTTTCAAATTTTTTTGTGCTCTGAGTTTTGCCTAGGTCGCCCTTTCGGGTTTTCGGCCTAGCGAGCCTCTCAAGGGTAGTATTTCTTCAACTTGTCCATGTTGATCGGTTGTGAAAACTCTAAGCCATCCAGATCCATCAGAACCACAGCTCCACCTGACCAGATAGACTTAATGATGTAGGGACCAGTCCAATTAGGTCTGAACTTGCCCCTAGGGTCGTGGATGGGAGCTCGGTTGTCCTTGAGTATCAAATCTCCTTCCTTCAAATTCCTGGACTTAACCTTCTTGTTAAAAGCCCGGGCAATTCTTCGTTGATAGCCTTGAATGTGGTACAGTGCTTTCAGTCTTCTTTCATCAAAGAGCATGAGTTCCTCAAATCTGTTCTGCTGCCAATCTGCCTCGGCTATTTGACACTCGGCCAATACTCGTAGTGACGGAACCTCAATCTCAATAGGTAGAACGGCCTCCATCCCATAAACCAATGAATACGGAGTCGCCCCAGTAGAAGTTCTGATTGAAGTCCGGTAGCCCCACAGAGCAAACGGCAGCTTATCTGGCCAGTCCCGGTAGGTTTCCACCATCTTCTGCAGTATGCGCTTGATATTCTTGTTGGCAGCCTCAATCGCTCCATTGGTTTGCGGCCGATAGGTAGACGACTTGTGAAAAGCCACGTTGTATTTTTCCAACAAGTCTATCACTTCCTTCTTGAAGTGGGAACCGTTATCTGAAATTATTTCGTTTGGGATTCCGTAGCGACAGATGATGTTGTTTCTGATAAACTTTGCAACGTGCGAAGCCTTCAACACCGCATAAGATTGGGCCTCAACCCACTTTGTGAAATAATCTATCGCTACCAAGATGAACTCATGCCCATTCGACCCCTTTGGCATGACAGCTCCGATCACATCAATTCCCCAGACTGAAAATGGCCATGGCGAAGTCATGTTGTACAGCTTTGATGGCGGGATGTTCATGCGATTTGCATGGATCTGACATTTATGGCATCGCCGAACAAAACCAATACAATCCTCCTCCATGGTGGACCAGTAGTAACCTTGTCTGAGAATTTTCCGTGCTAGCATTACCCCATTCATATGTGCTCCACATTCCCCTCCATGGATGGCTTCCATTAGACTCTTTGACTCTTCGGCATCAACACACAGTTTATGCATTCCCAGATGACCTCTTCTATGCAGCTTACCCCCACAGATGATGAACTGAACGGCCAATCTTCTTATTGCCCTTTTGTCCTTGGCGTTTACCCCTGGCGGGTATGCTTCCTTCTCCAAGAAATTCCAAATGTCGTAATACCAAGGGTGTTCATCCTGGACTTCACCTATGGCTGCAATCGACTCATAGGCTGGTGCAAATTTCTGGTCGATGATGACTGGACGCATCCGGACTCCACATGGGATGTCTATCATGGATGATAGAGTTGCTAAAGAATCTGCGAACCTGTTGTTCTCTCTTAGTAGATGAGTAAAACTTAACTTCTCAAACCGAGGAATTAGCAAATCCAAGGTTTGGTGATACATCATCATCTTTTCCTCTTTTACTTTCCAGTCTCCTTTAGCTTGAGACACAACGAGGTTCGAGTCCCCAATGACGTCCAGCCGTCTTGCCCCTAGTTCCAGGGCTGCTTCTAGACCAGCGATACATGCCTCATATTCTGCTTCATTGTTCGAGACTTTGAACCGGAGTTTGAAGGCTAGAGGGATACGGAATTGTCGGGTGCTATCAGCAACACTCCTATCCCATACCCATGTTGATTTGATGCTCCGTCAAAGTACATCGTCCAAATTTCTTCGTCGATATGCAAAATTGATTCATCCGGGAACAAATATTCAACTGCTTCATCCCCCTCAACCGGGTGGTCGGCAAGGAACTCTGCTACTGCTTTTCCTTTTACTGACTTGCGTGTCACGTACGTGAGATCAAATTCGGAGAGCAACAGCAACCAACGAGCTAGCCTACCCGTAAGCGCCGGTTTCTCGAAAAGATATTTGATGGGATCAAGTCGTGAAACCAACATTACAGAGTGAGCTAACAGGTAGTGCCGCAGCTTCCTGGTAGCCCATACCAGAGCTAAGCAAGCCTTTTCTAGCGGTGTATATCGGGTCTCATACTCTAGCATCTTTTTGCTTAGATAGTAGATGGCTCTCTCCACCCTGTCTTCAGACTCTTGTGCGAGCATGCAGCCCATTGTAGTTTCAGTCACTGACATATACAAAATCAACGGTTTCCCCGGTTCTGGTGGCGATAAAACGGGCGGGTTCTGTAAATATTCTTTGATCTGCTCAAACGCTGCTTGACATCGGCCGTCCCATTGAAATTTCTTGCCTTTCTTCAGGAGACCAAAAAGTGGTTCACAAGTCAAGGTTAATTTTGAGATAAACCGTCTTATGAATTGCACTTTACCCAGAAAGCCTCTCACCTCCTTTTCAGTCCTTGGTAGGGGCATTTCTAGGATGGCCTTGATTTTGGAAGGGTCGACTTCGATGCCCCTTTGTGTAATCAGAAACCCCAGCATTTTTCCCGCTGTAACACCAAACGTACATTTTTGAGGGTTCAGCCGCAACCGGAATTCCCTGATCCTTTGGAAAAACTTATGCAAGGCGGTGTAGTGGCCCTCTCTATCTTTGGACTTGACAATCATGTCGTCCACATACACCTCAACCTCTTTGTGGATCATATCATGTAATATTGTGGTCGCGGCCCGTTGATAAGTAGCTCCAGCGTTCTTCAACCCAAACGGCATTACCCTGTAGCAGTATGTCCCCCACGGGGTGGTGAATGCAGTTTTTTCCCTGTCTTCTGGTGCCATCACTATCTGGTTGTATCCTGAGAAGCCATCCATAAATGAGAGCAATGCATGCCCTGCTGTGAAATCTACCAACTCATCGATGTGCGGTAAAGGGAAGTCGTCCTTCGGACTAGCTCTGTTCAAATCCCTGAAGTCCACACACACCCGGATCCTGCCGTCCTTCTTCGGCACCGGAACAATGTTGGCCAACCAAGTTGGGTACTCAGATACCAGCAGGAAGCCTGCGTCGATTTGCTTGGTGACCTCTTCCTTAATCTTGAGAGCCCAGTCCGGGCGGATCCTTCTGAGTTTCTATTTGACAGGTCGAGCCTCGGGGTCAAGGGGGATCCGATGCTGTACAATCTCAGGATCGATTCCAGGCATGTCTTCGTAGGACCACGCGAAAACATCTTTGAAATCTTTTAATAAAGCGCGACTAAGCGCTCGCGTCCTCCGAAGACAACATGGACCCGATCTGGACCAGCCGCGGGTCCTCCTCAGTACCAATGTTCACGGTAATGATTTCATCCATTAATGGTTTAACAAATCTCTCTTGCTCTTGCTCTTGCTCAATTAAACGTTGTAAAACCGGAGGAACTTCGTCCTCTTCGTTTTCATCAAAATTTTGAAAGTCTGAATTAATGCAATAAATTAGGGGCACAGAAAAGTACTCAGAAACCACAGATAGTTCATTCTCATTAGGCACTTCCAGATCATCCAATTCATCGGTTACAACAGACTCAAATGAAAAGGAAAAAGACGACCTAGACAGGACTGTGGCATCCGGGTTAACATCCCCAGGAGTACCAGACTCAGACTCAGTCGAGCTGGAACCTGATTCCGACTCACAAGACTCGGTGGAATCAGATTCCGGCTCACTACCTGACCCGTGCTGCTGGACAAAAATCCCTCCTCGTACTGCCAAGTGAGAGAGGGTGCGATAGATGCATCCAAGATAGCTGCTGGTTGGCTCGCGGCCGTTCATCATCCCAATCATGGAAACCTCGGAGTTATCCCCCAAGCACTTATGGTCGATCGGAGGATCAGAGAGTAGACATGCCAGCGCTACTCCCATTTCAAATTCTGTGCCCTCAGGATCCACTGCCTTATTCCGCTCAACCTTAGCTGATGGGTCTGTCTGCTCTGTGGCAACATCATCCCCGGGTAGTTGCAGGTCAAAAAAGATCTCAAAACGGGCACGCGCTTCTTCTCCGCGTTTATCCACGGTTCTGGGAAGCCGCAAAATGGAAAACCTTCCCCCTCCCGGACGAAGCGTCCGTTCAGGGTGCCCTGGATGGGCCTATGCATCAAGTCAAATGGCTTCCCAGCCTGCTTTGCTCTGGCCCTTCCGGCCATTTCTTTCCCTTTCCTCACCCAGTCCTCTTTGGTGGGCAGATAACCCAGTCCAAAGGTATGCGGGTTGTGTGGCACTTCGGCCAATGTTGCGACGCCTTTCCTGCCGCTCTTTCCTAATCCCATCCCGGGGATGTGTTGTAGCTTGTTCATGAGGTAGACGGATTGAGCACTGACGTACATACCTTCATTTACAGCCATGATGTTTTGCACAACCCGGGCCTCGGCCAGAGTAAATCCTGATATAAACACGTCCTCCATGCCGTGCTCTATTTCTAGGACTGGTGTAGACACCTCCGGAGGGGGATGGATCGATGAATTCCCAAACACAATGGCTACTCCCTTTCCACAGGGGTATTTCACCATTTGATGCAGAGTAGACGAGACGGCCTTCACCTGATGCAACCACGGTCGCCCCAGAAGCAGGTTGAAAGTTGCGGGAACCTCTAAGACATGGAAATCTATCTCGTGTTGTCCAGGTCCAACCTTTGTCTGAATCTTGACGGTCCCCATCACTTCCCTGCTAGTATTATCGTATGCTTTGATCACCTGAGTTGTCGGGATGAAGTCCGCGGGCTTCAACCCGATTGCATACGCTGTTCTGGCTGGGCAGACATTGATAGCAGACCCGTATCAACAAGTACCACCGGTATCCACTTGTCTCTACATTCCACGGAAATGTAGAGAGGTTTGTTATGATTCACGCCCTCAGGCGGCAGTTCCTTGTCTGAAAAGGTTAATGCCGGGGAACCCCCTCCCGGAAAAACCAGCCCGACCAGTTGCTCTGGTGTAGTATCGATTGAGAGTTTGGCCTTGTCCATGGCAGATAGGACAGCCTGTCTGTGTACCCGTGAAGCCATAAGCAGTCCCCAGATGGAGATGTCTGCTTGTATCTTCTTTAATTGCCTCAGCACAGCTTCTTCTTCAATCTGTTTCTCTCTTTGTTTCTCAGCTTCCTTGTCTTTACCAGATGCTTCTGGTTGGTCTAGGTGCGGGGGTTTGAAGTACCGCCCACTCCTGGTCATGTGGTCCACCTTATTGAGGTACCAGGTGCTATCTGGTTGATTTGCTCCCCAATCTTCGTCTGTGTGGGCAAGACATAAGTCGTCGTCTTCCCACCACATCCCGTTAGCATCCAAAAGACACCTGTCTGGTTCTGGCAGATGTGTACTCTCAGTACCTTCATCCCATATGCTCACAGCGTTGTCCGTTCTTGTGCCCACAGCACTCTCAGCCCCTTCATGGGCTTTTGCCTTTCTGATTCTCTCGAAATCCCAATACTTCTCCTGTTCTGTCTGCGTTGCTGCAGTTTGTTGTTCCACTGTCTTTGCATCCACAATGCTTAAGTCCCGAGCGGAATTCTTTGTACCGGCGCTCTCTCGGCAATCCATTCTGACTCTCGGCCCTTCCGGCCACAGTTGATACCCTCACCCCCTGCCGGGCTCTGCTCTGGCTGAAACTCCACAATATCAGGCTGATCATCTAACCACCCGATGGCCCTCCGCCGACTCCTCATATTCAAACCAGTTGATTGTTGCATCTCCTGATTCTTGGTCGTTGAAAAACTGGAGGTTGGCGAAGTCCTCCTCCACTGTTGCTAGATCATCTGCCCCCTGTTCAAGTCTGTCCCCCTGAATCATGCACAGCTCAGCTTTTTCTGGCAACCCCACACTCAGCTCAGACCGGCCCACTGATAAAATGTATTTGCTTGGATCATAGGCTCCCCCAGCGTAATTCCCAGACTGCTTGACCCCAGATTCAACAACTCTGTTCTCCTCTGAAACCTGCCCTGTTCCATCTTTAGTGGTCACCAACTTTGACTCGGATTGGGTTGTGAAGGTGTCCATCATGCACAAGGAATCGGTGCAATCAAGAAGGATCACCTCCAGCTTGGGTAGGTGAGAGGGAGTAATATAGATACTACGATCGTAGGATACGACCCCAGTTTGGATGAAGTTGACTCTTTTGGGTGGTGGATCTTGGTTATGGGTAGGGAGTGGGTTGGTTGTGACGTTAGGTCTATCTGGAGGTAAAATAATATTTTTGTCGATGAGGTCCTGAACCTCGTGACGCAGCCTGAAACAATGGTCGGTATCATGACCATGCTGCTGGTGGTAGGCACAGTATTTGGCTGGGTTGTGAGAGGGGGGGAGTGGATTTGGTGGCGGCCTCGGCTCCAGGGGTTTTAGATGTCCCTTTCTAATCAAGACCCCCAGAACCTTGGACAAAGGCATGTATAGTGGAGTAAAGGTTCTTTTGGCCTCTGGCTGGAATCTCGGAGCTTGGGTACTGCTCCCGGATGTATTGGAAAAGAGGGTGGCCGCCATGGGCCTTGGCTGGGGAGGGGGATTGGTGGTGACCATACTGACCTCCGAAGTCCTTGTGTTTGCAGCGCCACTCGGGCCTGCGTTGTTATTGCGGTTGAATGTCCTCCGGGGTTGCTCCCGGTCCTGGTCAATCAGACCTTGCTTCATCGCATCCTCGATCTGTACCCCCATCTCGTGTAAGTCTGAGAAGGTGGGAAAGGGGAGTACGATCATCTTCTGCATGAGTTTTGGTTGGAGATTACGCACAATCATCCTAATTTGATCTTTGTCTGTAGGCCTCAAGGTCATCATCGATGCCTTTGCCCTCCATCGAGTTACGAAGTCTGAAAAAGTCTCATTGGCCTCTTGCCTCGTCGTTTCGAGATCACGAGTTGTAATCTCAATCTGTGTATTGTACGAGTACTGTGCAACGAAGGCCTCAGCCATCTCATCCCAGTTTCTCTTTACCTCGTCTTCTAACTTCGCATACCAAATGGCTGCCACACCCGACAAAGTTCGGCCAAACAGGGAAAGCTTTTGTGGTCGGGTTAGGCCATTGGCCGCAGGATGTCTGAGAATAGCCGAAGATGGACCATGGGGTCTCCGAATCCGTCGAAACGGTCAATTTGTGGCATCTTGAATCTGTCTGGCAATGTTACGGCCACGTCGGTTTATCCATCTTCGATGTCTGGGATGGCCTTCACCCCCTGAGACTTCTTAAAAAGCTTCTCCAATTTGCTCAATTTCAGAGCTGTATGGTCTATCTCGAACTCGAAAGGAGAGTCCGGATGGTTGGCAGGTGTATGAGTCTTGGACAGCTGAGGCAGAAGCGGGGGCGGAGCCAACCCCGTTGGATGGCCTGTGTCCTCTTGGGTGTTCTGGACATTGGGTAAGGTATTCTGAGCGTTCGGGAGGATGTTCTGAGGATTTGGCAGGGTATTCTGACCAGTGGATGCCTGCTCGGGTAATGGAGCTCCGGGCGGAGGAGGAGCTGGGTGTGAGGTTGATGTTCCGGTTTGCTGCTGGAGCCTGGTAATAAGCTCAGCCTGTTGGGCCATAACTGTAGCCTGTTGCTTAGAAAATTCCGTTTGGCGGATGGCATCCTCTTGCATCTGTCTCATGCTCTCTTGCATTTGGCGCATCATCGCCTCCATCCCCGATGTATTCGGCGGATCCATCTGAATAACTGGTAAGTGTATCTCTATAGCGGAAATAGCAACCTCAGTCGAATTGTTCACTGCTAGGGTAGGCCTCTGCCCTGATGATCTCTGCTCAGACGGACTGCGCCTTCTCGGCCTTCTCCTAACAACTGGGGGTAATGAGTGGAACACTGGATGTCCGTCAATCAGATCCTCGGATCGAATAAGTCGGCGACCTCGTGTCCAAAGTGCTTGGGGTATATCTGCTGGTTCGGAAGCAATTGTGCTACAAACCTGCCCTAAGCAAAAAGATAAATAAAGCGAAAAGGAAATAAATAACAGAAAAACGGACAGCATAACAGCTTAAATTAAATACACAACACACAGTCGGGCATACAACACACGGTTGATAAGTTGGGTATAGACTGTCCTCAATCACTGATTACTGTCCCCGTATCACTGTTTCTCAAAACTGAACCTGATATCCGCAGACAACTGATTCTCAAATGACTGGCTGATGCTCGCAGGCCTGATACCCAATCTCAAAAACTGATGCCCGCAGGCCTGATGTGACTCATAAACTGATACATGCATTCCCTGTAGAGACGCACTCTAACAAGCACATAACAGATAAGTAAGAGCCAAAACACCCCTATGGAGGGGTAGGGTTTCCTTGTCCTATTTTGTCAGGAGCTAGGGTTTCACTACGCACGCAGCGGTTTCAAACAACCTATAAACGGGTAAGCAACCTGTCCTAGTTTGGAATGGTCACTATGGATCCAAATATGCACTAGGTCGAATGGTCGAAAAGGGTGCCCCGGTAAAACCGGGGTTTGTGTTCCCATGCTGTCAGAGCCCAGAGCCAATCAGCCTTATGGTCATGCCTTGACAAGACAAGCCTCCGGCAAATCGTTCGGGAATGGCATATGGCAAACACGGTGTCCTAGGCGCACCAATGCAAATGCAATGCAAAGAGAAACACAAGTGTAGTCAAAACAAGATATCACGAGTTCGAGTCAAGTTCTCTAAATCCCCAGCGGAGTCGCCAGAAACTGTAGACGTCCCCGAACGCATCCCGGGGGAAGGAGTGCGAGTCCCCCCCGTTCTGGTTCGATATTGGGTCACTACAGTTTGAAGGACTCTAATGTCACGGTTCTAAATCTCGAACCAAAGAGTCCAAATCCGGCAAATCGTTTTGAAAACAGATTTTTTGAAAGAAGTGCCAAACATGGACTGCTTTGCCAGATACAGAGTCGCCACCTAAATATTTTTTAATGGGGAAATTTAGGAAACCCTGACTCGGTGCCAAAGGCCACGTGTCCGTCATCACCAAAGTTGCCTCGGCTCGGGAACTTGGGTACGATTGGGGAAGGTCACTTCGTGAGCACCCCCGCTCGCCCGGTCAAAGACCGGCCTCTACTAACCATGATATCTTATTTTGAAAACATTGTGAGTTCTTATTCCGGTTATTAGCCTAGGTTACTATGTGATGCGCACAGCATACAAGTATAGACTGAGTCGTCTGAATGGGAACAAAACATTTCATGTTTGTTTGTTTGAAAAAAGGTTTGATGGTGCTACCCGCAGGTAGGCTAAGACGTGGATTTGCCACCCTCAGGTGGGCTTAGAAAACATGATTTTGCCACTACCTAGTGGGCTTAAAACAAACGGTCAATGCATTGTTCCAATCCAAATAACTCAACCTCCACCCACAGGCATTCAAGGCAGTTTATATCACATAAGCAAATAGCCTCATGGCAAGCATGCTATTCATGGCAGTCACTCACACGCATGCAAGGATGCTAAAGCATAAAACTCACCGAGTACTCCAAGCCAAAACAGAAACTCATTAGAAATCATGCATGATCCTAAATATGCTGAAATGCCTAATGCAACACATGCAAAATGCAGCTATAGCAGGCTCGGCTATTCTAAACATGGCATATAAAATGCTACAACTAACACGTATTCAATTTGGAATTGAAATACAAATGCAGTTTGTATGATGCGCCGAGTCCGGTGCGTGCAAAACAGATGAATGATGCAAACATGCTGTCATACTGTATGCTAATTGAAATATGCCATATATCTAACCATCATAAGCGGGTAAATAAAAGGGAGAAAGACGTGGGGTTGGAAGACATACATCACACTCACCCACACTTATTACAATTATGCC